>JABFOX010002058.1:0-11942 GCA_022817665.1 Axea sp. ZL-2020 | reverse complement strand
CCAAGCTTGAAATACAAACAATGTCTCTTACTTTTTTTTTTATATCAGCAATCATTACTTTTCGTATTGAAACGTATTTTTAATTTGTACAAGTCATAAAATTAATATAATACACACAAATAAATTAAAAAGAAAAAAAATTAACTAAAACTGAATAATTTTTGTTTAAACATACTTACATTAGTTTTAGCTCCTAACGTAATAGAGCAATGTTTCAAAGTTGAAGAGGAGGGGTCCAAGCACCTGCTTTTACCCCAGTAGTGCAACGGACAAAAATGAGAAATTCTGTAAACCCAAGTAAAAATTAATACAAAGTATTTAAAACAATTGTATAATAAAAGTATATATTTCACTGAAACAAAATATATAATCGAAATTCAGAATTATAAGAAATACGTGAACAAGGCGATTGAAATCGTGATTATTAATTTAATTCGGTTGATCATACGTGAGATACAAACGTACAGTCGATGATGAGATTTCATTATTCAAAGTCAGCGTACAGAATCGATACAAATATCAGTGTAAATTATGTGCGGATCGGGAATCTTCGACCGCGTGCATTTGTATATCCATAGAGTTTAGTTACCCTCGACTGAAACGTAACTACGCTACAGGCATACAGACGTTGTTTTGAAGTAACTACGTCACTGAGTATCCCCTTCTATCGCGTAGGGACTATTGATTTTCTTAAAGGGAACATAACGTACTGCTGAATTAGTAATGGAAAGATGAGCAACTATGACATTATTGAAAAATCAGCGATAAAACATTTTTTCGCTTGCTTTTTATCTTCTCCTTACATTTGTATTCTGCGTCAGTTACAAGCTTATGTTCGTATACAGATATATAACAGGAACTGAAATGTTTCTTGAAATGTTTATATGAAATCAGTCATACAACAGACATCAAAAATAAGGATCATCTAATACGTATCATGTGTATTTGGATGAACTCTTAATTTTTTTTTGTCTATCGTATTTAAATATTTAATTTTATAATAAATATAAAAATTTTTCAAACGAAAAATATTACAGAAATGAAACTTTCATTTTATAGTCGCAAAGCATATCAATCTGTTTATCTAATTATTATTTAGACACAAATCAATTATCCAACGTCGGTCCCATTAATGTGTGTGGTCCGTCTTTTCAATGATAGATGGCGCGCTAATGTCGTTTTCGATTTCTCCTGTTCTTTGAACATTTAAGAACTCTTCAAGGCTGCATATCCAGTGACTTGTTTTCACGAAATTAAAGCAACACCAATGAATTTATGCAAGTTGATTCGAAGCTTTGTTTCTTTGCACATTTCCAAATGGACCAAACTTGGCGCATGCAGCCACAGGTCGTTACATGCAAAAGTCAGAGAAGTTCGTCAACAATGGGTGAAACGGTACACGGTAACAGTCACTCTGTTTAACACCAAGATTGTAAGATGTTCGAAAAGAATTTTGATTGTTCGTTACGCCGAGCGATAACTTTTGTTTAAAAACGGTGCAAAACCTCAACGTTATCAAACAATGATTGCTCAGTTCTAAGTACCATTGGCGATCTAAAAAATTTTAAATCTTTGATGAGCGATAAGTATAAAGTAGAAAAACAGCTGAAATAAAGAAATATATTAGAAATCACGTATCATCCAGCCAAAACAATCGCATTGTTCAGGACAGAGTAGAACATCGTCTAAGAATCCATGTACATGGATATCTTTGTTTAAAGAGATTTTGTATTTTATACTTATTTAATGGCGATTTAAATGCTTAAAAATGAAGATATACGAAAAGTTTTTTTTGAAGTCTACTCGGGGATGATTTGGTTCGAACAACTGTGCATGGATTCTTCAGACATCGATTTAAAATATCGAAGAAATCGTATTCCGTTTACCGAATGAAAATGCGATAATGGTATCATAACTATAGATTGCCCCCACCCCCACCCCACATCATGCACCTGACGCTGATCCGATCAAAAATGTATGGCCAATTATAAAGATGAAACTCAAAAGGAAAAAGGCTTTCAGTTTGAAACAGCTCAGTCACCATTTTAAGGATATATAGAGATCTCTTCCTGCGATATTGGTTCAAATACTCGTTGAAAGTATGCCTCGGTACTACCAAACTATACCAGACAATAAAGGAGACTGGACGATTTATTGAGTAAAAGTGTGTTGGTTTAATGAATGTTTTATTATAATAATACATTCATTATTATACTGTATATTATATACAATATGATAATACTGTATAATAATGAAACATTATTTTTAATCACTTCAAAGTTGCATAATTTTGTACTTTATTATATATTTATGATTGATTATACAGAAAAATAAATTATTATTATGACGAGAAAATTTAAATGTTATCAATTTAAATTCATTCATCGACTGCGTTTTCATTATATTTGAAACGTTTCTCATTTATTTTATATTTAAATTAAGTTTAATTAACAGAATCAAAAAATGAATTAAATAATTTATATTACCTATAATAAAAGGTATAAATTAACTTGATTCCACTAAATAATGAAATACTGGTTCAATAAGAGAAGACTGATTAAAATATATCAAAACTCAGCGCAATTTCCATCAAGTCTATTAAATATATGTTAGGAGATTTAACCCGGTATTAATAATCATCTCGCCATATTGAATCTAACAACTTAAGCTTAAAGGTAACGTTCGGCAGACTTGGTAACACCTGAATAACGTTTCGTTTCGTTTCCATCGGTCATGCCAAAAAGTCATCTTCTACTCTTGTGAGGATTATATATTATGCAGATTTTTTTACTCAATTAATGCAATAAATAATTAAGACTCGGAAATCTATTTGAAATAAATTAAATCAACAAAATAAAATCAATATAATACAAATAATTTGTATAATACTGTAAATATATACACTATAATATAACCATAAGAATATTAAAACAGTTTTTATATTTAATTTCATCTTCTGAAACTTACAAAGAAAAAACTTTATATTAATATTGAACTATAATTATTTTAAAAAAACTACTTAATTTTAATTATGGTACTTTTAAATCTAAAGTAATTATTTGTATGGTTATTAGCAAAATAAATTTAAATATTTATTGAAAACAACATACATTTTGTAAAACAAATAGGTATATGAACACCGATCAATACTATTCATAGAGTTTAGTATTCTTTTTACAGAAGGTTATGAGTGACGTCTTTTATCATATAAAAAACGTCACAAATATTAATAACTTGAAAAGTTCTTAAGTAATGTTACCTAAATGAGTAGGCAAGATGCAGTAAATGTTATCAAATCTGACCTTTGACATTAATTAACGACTTTAAAAGATGTAAATAACTATTATGAGTCTTTTCAAAAAATTTTCTTGAGGAATACAAAGAAAACTTTTGAGTCTTTACAAGGAATTGTGCTTCGTATTTATTAAACACAAGTTTAAACAAAATACATACTAATTATGTTTTATAAAAAAAAAAAGACTGTCAATAAATTTGCAAATTTATATTTGATATCTTTGTTGCACTTTTTCAATTAGAATTTCTTTATATATAAATACTGATTCTGAAAGTGATTTGTCCATTTTTCCATTGCTTCTTGCTAAGCTGAAAGAGTCCTTTACAGAAATACATTTTAATTTAATGGTTTGTGGACTGATATTTGAATTAAAATTATTTTTATTAATAAAATTTATGGAGTATTAATTTAATACGGGCATCCATCTGCACACTAATAAATTTATACCTGTTTCTGTACAGAATTATTTTGAATTTGTAAAAAAGTAACAGAAAACTGGATAATTCCATAGATACTTATAAAAAATAGTGATATTCGTATCTAAAAGTATTTTTCAACTGAGAAGCATTATTAACGCTTTTCAAAACTTTCTCAATGAAATAACGAACGTTGCTTTTAACCTTTTATAGAAGAGCATTAAAAGTTTATGTTCTCTATGAATACATATACGTATCATTTTTTTTATTTCTCGTCAATAAAAATTCTGATCCTAGATTTCTCTTAGTTTGAATAATTATATATTTTGTGTTATTATTATATATTTATTGTTTCTTTCACTTTTTTTTAATATTAATTTATGCTATCTCAGTTACTTGAAATATGCAAAACAAGTATCAAATTATACTAAATTTCACTGACTGCACATCATATACGAAAAGATGCGCTTAAATCAGAAGTTACAAACCTCTAGATAATTCGATTCCAAAAATTATTTTTGATTCTGGAATGGCCTGGAAAAATCAATCCGAGAAATTATTATTGTGCATAATGAAACTGGAGCATAAATAATTTAATAATTAAAATAAAAAATGGATAATTTTGGAAAATTATATAGAATATATTCCATAGAAAATTTTCGCAATTTACCTTGAATATTTTTATTTATACACACAATTTTTTATTTGCGAGTACACTATTGAAATACTATGATCATTATTATGCAGAGATGACACATTAAGACTGAAGTTTCGTAGCTATTAAAGTCAAGTATAATTTGTTTCAAACAATAGTTGGGTGGGTGATCGTTTCACAAATTTAAAACAATCTTAATTTAACAAATGAAATTATTGTTTCCTTGCAAACATAATTTTGAAAAAATTATATTTTAAATGAAGAGCGATAAAATAGGTTATATAAAAAATTAATATTGTGTATAATTTTGAAATTACACGCAAAATTCATAATTGATAATATCTGATGTTCAGTTGTTTTGAAATGTTATTAGTTATTTATTTACTATGATCTAAAATATAAAATATGCATAAGCTAAACAACAAATGAAGCAACACGTATTTTAGTTTTATTTTTTGTTTAGTTACTTTTCATTTAGTTCTCTGACTGTAAATATAGATACTTTGAGATATAAAACGTTTTCAACAAAAATGTACTTGTTTAATTCATAACAGTCAAGATTTGGTAACGATCAGTTACATTAACAAATATTTCTTACTTTGTTCCACATTATCTATCAAATTCGGTCAAGCCGCAAACAGTCATTTGTTGCAAAATGAATATTTTATAAACGAAACTTTGAAATAACAAACGCAAAGAACGAAGTTTGTTCTCGTGCGAAAATACTTAATTTCAAGGATTAGAGGTTTAACAAAATACGTAGGATTAAATAGTGGGGGAAAAAACCGTTAAGTATTACGTTGCGTTATGCATAATACACTTTTGTATAACGCAATTTAACATTGAATTTTTAATGTTGAATAAAATATACTATATTAATTTACCTTTTAATATGTACAAATACCTCATTAGTTTTTGCGTATAACTCGCACAGTTTTCATGAATAATTTCAGTTACTTTATTTCATTATTGGGATTCACAGAAAGCGTGCGAACCTAGCGGATTTTGCAGAAAACAAAACATTGCGGTTGCCATTACACAACTAAAAACATTTTATTTCATCAAAACTATTTCACGATTAAAATTTCATAATATGTCCTATCAAAAAACTAAATATTTGTCAAGAATAAACAACTTAATTAATTTATTAATTGGCTTTAAAAAGAACATTTTGAATATCAGTTTTTGATATTAAAACACAAATAATCATTACGTCGTTGATCTCAGCACAACGTTTTGAAGCATCACGATCTCTTGCCAACAAAAACTGCAACTTTACAAAATTGTACAAATTTTATGTAATACAAACGTTTTTATTGATTTATTTTGTCTATAAATTAAAAAGAACATAGACATGATTTTTCAAATTTTAACGGACACGAGCAAAAACGATTTGAACAATGAATATTAACAAATCGAAAAAATGCTGCGTGCAAAGGTTTAGAACTTTATTATGAACTTCTTAAATATAGGTAAGAAAGTTATTTTGATTATCGTAAATATTAAAGGAATGAAAAGAAAGATTATAAAGTTGTATATTCCATATTGTCATTATTTTTATTTTAATAATAACGATACAATTCCATTAAAATGGAAGCAGTATGAGAAACAAAATAAAAAAAAAAACGTATTCTCCATTCTCTTTTGATTCCATATTCGATATTTATATCAATTGTATTATTATTTATAAAGAACAAATCAAAACGAAAAGAGATTCTCGTTTTTATCAATATTTCTACAAGCAGATACCACCTTCGTTTAAAATATTACAGGTTTATTTAAAACATTTTTTTTTGTATAATACTCATTTCCTGAAATATTTCAAGTTGACAACTTAAAATAAAGAAACAACCTGCATAATGCAATGTTTGAACAAAATTAAATTAAATTTATCTCGAAGGTAATTATCGACAAAATTGATTGTACTAATTTATTGAATGAATTGAGGTTGGAAGTTCCGGAGAAATCATCAAAATATTAAATAAAAACATTCGAAAGGGAACATTTTACAACACTGTGCTATTACTAATCCTATAAATAGAATTTGTACATGTATAACTTTATGCTCATTTAATATTACTTTTTTGAATACGTATAAAACATTTGAATAACGACTGTGTTTAAATTATTTTATATTTTTCTGTTGTGCAGTTTAAAATATTTAATACGTAATTCCGTAATTTTATGATTTGCACCTATTTTTTTGTATGGGTTGTCTCAAAAATCATGCAAGATTTGGAATAACAGTTGAAAATAAGAGCTGGTATTGATAAAGGTTTTCTACCAATTCATGTTGCCCAATAAGTTCCATTGTTTTATCCATTTTTTCCGCTATATTATTGACCATTAGGAACCATCCATGGATCTTTTGATTAATAATAACTGTCTTTATTTAAAACAATTTTATTACAATTTACTAAAACTTTCTATAAATAAGCCAATAAATATACATTTATTGACTTGAGAAAAGCCATATAGAATAATCGAAATGTCGTCTGTAAAAAGTTTTAGTAAATTGTAATAAAATAATTTTTTAAGTAAAGGGGATAAAAATATTAAAAATATTTGTAAATTAAACGACCCATGATCGGTTTCTAATGGATAATATTACATCAGAAAAAATTGAAAAACGTTATTAAAAATCCTTTTTAATATCCCTGAACTGTCAGCTCTCACGCTGTTATTTTTTTTGATAAAAATACTTTACCGAACAAATGATGCAACATTTAAATCTTGTGGGCATTTTGGGACACTATATTATTCTGTTATTGTATCATTATGTTCATAAAAACATGAAGATGTTTCTATATAACTGAATTTAAAAATAACAGAATTTACTGTATAAATTACTATTATAAATTATAGAAATCTATATTTATATTTATACTAAAGTTCTGAATTTGTTTGTATTTATATGTTCTAACATTTAAATTGTTTACTATATTAATTTATAATTAGACTTTAGCTAGAAAATTCATTTTTATTCAAATTCAGTTATTCAAATTTGATAATGATTCTCGTAATGCCAGACGTTCCTTATACCGACATTAAAATAGTCTTAATCATAATCATGAACGTTATCATATAGCTGATTAATCAATTGTGTAATTAATTATTTTATAATTTTAAAAACTTAAATTAAAATATATTATGACTGAATTACAATAAACAGTGATTAACAGAAGATAGTTTGAATAATAATTTTTTAAATCATGGTGTAACATATGATATTAAATTTGATATTTTGTTTTGTTTTGTTTTGTTTCTTATATTTATATATATATTTTATTTTACACTTTTTTTTTTACATTAATTTAGTTTACACTATTATTATTAAATTTTAATTAAAATTATTATTAATAAGTAATTGATAATAGTATGTCTATAAAGTCTTTAATAAACCTGTATTTTCTTTTAGATAATCCTAATAAGGAATACTTATCATTGGTTGCAGCTAGTTCCAAACATTATCATATGACCATGATCTAAAAGCAATGGTGAGTTTAAGTTTTAAATTATAAGTTTATTTTTTCTACTTTTTATGAATTTTTGCCATGTGGCTATCATGCCCAGTGTTGTGCAAAATTTAAATTTACGTATATTTTATCTAATTTTCATAAGTTTATACAATTTTATCATCAATTTAATTAAAGATGTAGATCTGGAGTAGAGATCTGGAATAGTATAATAAAAAGAAATAATATAACTACAATGCATACAATTTTCCTTATTTGCTTAAATTGCAAAAAATCACTTTTGTTTGTTTAAAATAATTAACAGTATTTTAATAAGTTTATAATAAACTTGATAATAAGGAAAATCGCGTTATTTTTATTGCAGAAAAGAAGAAACATTAATAACAATGAAATTGAATAAATCTTCTTATGCAGGTATTTTACTAAAAAAGGAAAACAACTGGACTTTACATCACAACGTCAATGGCTAATATTTGTTCTTGCAAATTACACGTAATTCGTAACGTCACGCGTGCCAGAAAAGAATTCGGTGAAGCAGCATACGATAGCAAAGAACCCCCAAAGAGAGAGAGAGGTAAGTGATAAAAAACTAAGACTCGCAACAACGGATTCTAATATAAAAAATAATGTAGTGTTTAATTCAGATATTTACTGTTACATATTGAATGAAAATAATATAAAGTAAGTGATAGTATGTACACTATTATGTATTTTATATATTACAACACAACGTTGTAATATGTTTGCTAGTTTAACATGTAATTTACAACCATGTTACTGTATACTTTAAATTGGTTTAATAGTTTCATTAATCATATAATAATGCCTTAATAGATTAGTAATATGATGGTTCTGAGTTTGAACTTCAATCAGAAAAGAAATTGTATTCACAGAAATATTATTGGATTACATTGCTTTCAGAAGGAAAAGCATTGTGTAGGATTACCTGTTCTATTATTTTCAGATTCATTTTGAAATATTAAATCACAAACTAAAGTAGAATAAGTATAGAATGTATGATTTATTGTTTGGTGATCAAATCATTACTTTTTATTAGCAAAAAAATAAAATTCGAAATTTTAGTCATTTACTATTGCATTGTCACAAGAATGTTGCAGACATTGGAAATGGTACCAAATAAATCTAAATTGTAATATCGAAATGTCTACTCACTTACTAGCTGCTCCGGTAGTAGACTATATTTACAGAAAGTTAATAAGAAAAAAAACAAGCTTCTAAATGTGATGTTTTAGTAGCTCGAAATATTTGTGTTGATGAGACAAGTAAACAGACTATTCATTTACTAGGTAAAACAAAAGAATGAATTTATAATGGTTCTGACAGTGTAGATATGTCCACTGACAATGGTGACATTATAATAACAAATTTACTTGAATATTTGCCTTCTTTATGTTCAGCTATACTGTATAACTCATAAACTATATTTAAGATGTACCAAGTCTGTAATACTGAAGTTGGTACATTTCAAGTTATGAGTATAAAGACAATAAATTCTAGCATTTCATATATGTCAGACGATTCGTTATTCAAAAGAGAATATTTATCATCAATTCATAATTTTCATAGCCAAACACTGGTGTATCTTTGTAATTTATTTTGTTCACACCTTGTAAACGAATTACAAAAATTTGACAAGATTTCGCTATAGAGATATATTTTGTCAATAGATGATATTGTACCGCCATGACAGAGTCACAAGATGCAATAAATAAAATGTCTTGAAGGTATCAATTCGATATACATTAATCTAACAATTAATGCGTGATACATTGTTTAAAGGGACAATTGAGTTGTAACGTTCATCTAAAACTTCATTATCAATAAAGCTGGTTCTATAACGTATACGGGAATGACATACATAACAATTCAATGTATATCCTTTCGATTTCAAATGAAGACAATTTCCAGTAAAATATGCTTGCGCAATCACAATTTCGCAATTACTGGGTGATATCATGAAATTCTTTGAAAATTCACGTTAAAAACAGAAGCAATACGTTATGATAAAAAATTTCGTATTCAAAGAATTATTAATCGAATAAACAAAAAATACGTATTTTAGTTTTTATTCGGTTGATCATTAAACGGCTGTTAATTTTTTAATACATTTTTTCAAATAAATTAATTAGTTATCTTGAGAATTAAAAACAATTTTTTTCGAACGATTGCTCTTAGAATATATTTTTCTGATTTGCTTATTGCTTATAATTATACGTATATTTGGACTTTAGTCCATATTCCATTTTTGTAATCTTCGTGCAGTCATGGACATTAAATTTATTTTTCTAATAATTTATTACTTTGTAATAACTTTAGAAATTGCACGTCAATTAATTTTGATGTTGTAGTTGGCCGGACAGAAGTTTGTGTTTTATTGAGAAATTTAATAAAAATAGCCTTTTAAATATGTTAAAAATCATCTGCCATCTCGAATGTATAGATCTGTAGATATTTAAGATTTAGATGTATTTTTTGAATGACAATTAGCGAATTCTTAAACAATTGTCTAACCATAAGAGATAGAATATTATATTCTGGTTAATATATAATAAATAAAATTATTATATTCGAATATATTTTGTTGATTAAACTAAATTTAATCAACACCATTACTAGTATATATAGTGTAAGTTATACACGGTTTTGTGTCGCCGAGTCACAAATGACCAATTTAACATTGGAACTAAGTATAAAATCTTCAAATTTTGAATGCAGAGTTGAAATATTCAATATACATTTTTCATATATCGCATAACGTTAGGTGAAAGAAAATATCTATAAATGCCGAGAAATAATTTTTTTCAAAGATTTTCCTTTATTACTAAAATATTGTGAAACTCATATTAAATGGTGGATAGCAACTTTTATTTTTATTTATTTATTTTGAATTGATTCAGTGAACGAAAAAAAAAAATATTCATGTTTTAATCTAAATTATCATGCAAAGATAAATTAATAACAGCATTTGAAAACTGTTATGGTATACTTATGCGCATTTGAAATATTCTTCTTCTTTGATCCTCTGAAACTTGGAAAGTCGATTAATTGTACATAGAAAAAACGTTAATTTAAAAATAATAGCAAGCAGTTTTTTACTGATTCAAGCGTGATTTTGTTTGTTTCTTGTTAATAGTTGATTTGTTTTGGAAACAAATGCATTTTGAATTTGAAATAACTATGCACATTCGGTTATTCCTCTTTTTATTCAATATTTAGTTCTCAGTGAGGTGAATTCTTTTTTTGTTCCAAATTAGGTAAATAATTTATCTATGAATAATAAAAATTTAGCTATGATAATAAATTTGTTTAAATGAATTTTATTTTGAACAAAGTGAATTATTTTTGGAATTATATAAACTCACGTAGATTTGGTATTGGTCTTCTAAATGTCATTATCTTCGATTCTCATATGATTTCAAATAGAATTGGTGTATTGAACTTCCTTGCTAACTATTGTAAGACTTATAAACACCCATCGTATATGATTAATAGTATAAAAATGTCATCTACTGACATTTGTATTCATACAAATAAATTAGATATTCATAAAGGTGCAGTATCTAATTGTATTCCGTTAATGTTAATTGCAAAGTCTGATCATTTTTTAATATTCTTTATCAAATTTAAAGTATATTCTTGACAGAGGATAATTTTCTTGAAATTTGGGTATTAGCTTATGTAATGCAGAAGCCATAAAACAAAAGACAATTAATTACAAAGTCTAAACCTATTTGTTTAAGACAGTAATGACACCGGAAATTCAACCGTATTCAATTCCATTATATCTCAATTAATCAGTATGGCTTTATGGATGAAAAATTTGTTGGTGGCAATTGAGTATTGTACATTTGATACGTATTGAATTCTTTGAACAGTACTAGAATCGACGGTATTTATATTGCTTTTTTTTGAACGAGATTGATTTAGTAAATGATGTAAGATTGTTTATCAAATCGAAATAGTTTGGTATAAAAGACTAATCACTGAGCTGGTTGTATTTTTCTGATGTGGTTTAATATGTTGTATGTAAATATTTCGTCTCAGATAAAATTTAAGTATTATCGGGATTTCTTCAAAAT
>JABFOX010002057.1:0-11944 GCA_022817665.1 Axea sp. ZL-2020 | reverse complement strand
GAGGGAAAAGGGGGGGAGGGGCCGAAAGGAGAAGAGTAAGAAAAGCCCGCGACTGAAGACGACCCGTTTATCGTGGACCACCCCGAAAACGCAGCGGAAGGGGGGTTCATGACGGATGAAAAACTGGCGATCGAGAAAGGGTGGACGCAGGCGGTCGGGACGTTACTCTCTCACTATTCTTCTTTTATGTCTTTAGCTCTTTGTAACTGTTGATTCATGCGACCCGAAAACGTATTTATAATAAGTCATTTGTCATCGTAATTCCTAATTATTATGTTTGGTGAAAGAAGATCGTTTCGGTCATTTGGGTCATAGCATACATCACTATTGTAATCTATAATGTACAAGAGTAAAATGAAAAAAGTGCATTTTATTTACTTATTTTTAAAGCTCCTGACCACTTTTGGAAATTAATAAATTTGTAAATAAAACGATTCCAAACTGAAATTTAATTTGTATACGAAATTAGTTTTAATATAATGTCATTTTAATGTTATTTTGCATTAAGAAATAACATTATTATTAATAAAAATAAAAACGACAGAACTTTTTAATGTTCGAATTAATTAAATAATTGTCAAAATGAATTGAGTTTTGATTAAAACTGATCTCTACATTTCGATTCAATAATTGTACACAAAATGTTTTCTGTTGAAAAGCATTATTCATTGATATAAGATGAAACGCAGGAGGTGCGATAAAGTGTTCTAAATGTAACTCAAGTGTGATAAACGTGTGAGTGAAAGTGCACCCTAGGGATTTTCTGCGTACGCCACAGCTGCATCTCAGAAAAGACAAAGCACGCCTCGTTGCAAAATTAATCGGACGCATTCCACTAGTTCATGCCGTGCTTATCTTTGAGAAAACATTTTGTTCGCGGTATTCGCAAAAACTCGACACTTCCGAGTCATTCGAAAATTGTAAAAAAAAAAAAAAAAAAAAAAAAAAAAACGAAAACAAACAAACAAACAAAAACAACGCATAGAAACAAAAAACTCAGAAGAGGGCTATGCGTTCTGTAAATGCTTTTCTTCTTTAGTGAGAATTTGGAGCAAAATTTAGATTAAAATAAATTGCTGCGTATGAAATATGTATTAAGTTTAATAGGATGCTTACTGATATATTAGTTTGTTTAATTGATTGAATAAATTAAATATAATAGAATTTGCAAGAATTGCTGTATTCAGATTTATAACGTAGTATGACATCAATGGTTCAATTAGATGTATGAAGATGAGGATGAATGATGACAAGTATGTTATGTAAAAGCCACTAAACTGTACAGTTATTAGTATATGTATTACATTATAATACAATAATTATATTAGGACAATAAATAATGCAAAAATTAATATTTAATAAATGAACAATTATAAATATTAATAAGCAAATATATTTTTACACATATTTACTTACAATATAACAAAATTATTGTTGCTTTTCAAATTATAATTAACTAACTCAATTCAACTGTTAATAAATTTAGTTAGAGTGAAAGAAAGTTAATTTAATTTGTATTTCATTGTACGTAGTCCAATAAATTCTTATATAATATCAAATAAAAATTATGGTTATCATTAATACATTTGCTCGAAATAATCATAATTCAGGAATAAATTAAACCTAATTGATTTAAATTCTTGGAAGATTGTAAAGTTAAATTTATAAATTGTACGCAGTTATAAGATTTATTGTTAAATTGCTCTAATTCGTATATTTCATTGTTTCTCAATAGTAAGACGTAAAACAATATAAATTTAATTAGTCTGTATAATATGAACGATAATAAAGATATAAAATAAAATGAAAACTTTATTAAATTATAATTATATTTTGACGGCTGTTTAACAAGTTTATTATTTATATGGCTATTTTTCACTTTTTAATATTAAGTATTAATTAATTTATTTAACATTAAAAAACTTCCATAATGTCAGATGTATCTAAATTTAATTTTCAGTGGTTAATTTATTAATATCGTTAAATGTATTATTTTATTAAGATAGTTGAACAGAAAAGGTAAATTTCAAAGCGATAGTAAATTTTACTGTATGAAAAGGTAATTTTAAGAATATATATATAATTTATGCTATTTATATTGAATTATTAGTGGCCATTAGGAACCGACCATGAGTCTTGTTAATTTATTTTATTGTAAGAAAAAAACACATTTTTCACACAAATAATTTTTTATTTATTGTTTAAATAGATGACATTTTGACTATTCTACATAGCCCTTTTGAAGTAAAATTTGTTAAACAAAAAAATTAACAAGACCCATAGTCGGTTCCTAATGACCAATAATTCATATAAATTGAAAACATTAATGAAACTTATTGGGCCACATAAAATTAATATTATTCTGATATACTATATTGATACGTATTTGTGCAATCCTCAAAATGTTGCCATATTTGTAAAGTGAATATTACCAGTTTAAGTATTGATAAAACACAGAAACATTTTTACGTTTCTTCAGGTAATTTCAGTTCTGGCAATAATGTGGTACTTCTTACAACTAGTTTTTTGCGTAAAAATAAAATTACATTTAATTTGTGTAATGACGCACTGATTTCTTGAGGCGATCCATGTCATCATTCATAGTTGAATTATTTGAAAAATAAATAAGTAAAATAAGATCATTCATAATAGTACAAAGTTGAATTACATATAATTTTGTCGAAAAACGATTTAAAATCTGAGAAAAATATTTAACCAGTTAGTTCTAGAAACAAACTGTCGTCTTTGCCTTATTCCGAAACATGTCATCCGTCAATTGAATTGATAAACACGCGTCGATATCTCTGTCAAATTTAGGCGGGTGTGATTTTTTGCGCAACCACGGCATTTTTCTTGATAACCATCATCAGCAATAAATGGCACAATTTCGACGAATCGAGGCGGGCTCTCACGTCCGTCGTTCCGTCACGTCGTCGCTTCGGCACCGGAATGTGGCAACTCCGTCCCTTTGGTTGCGATATAATAACAGTCAATGCCAGCTCGCGCCCGGCGTGGCATGGCGAATCCGGCGTCCGTCGGGCCAGGCGGCACGCATAAAGATTGCCTCAGCAACGACCGCGTCGAGCGGCCGCGGGGCCAATTTAAAGGCAGCTCGGTTAATGAGCTACCGCGGATGCCGCACGCATTTTTTGCCGGCTGCCTGCGGTATCCGTGTGGCCCAACAAACGATTCATTTGGACTTGATTGCCGTTCCGCCCGTACCCTTTCGTTTTGACAAATTCGATATTTTGCCGGCGCTCCTCTTAATTAACACAAAAAATGCATTTTTCCATCGAGTTAATTATTGGATCATTTATACAGATCATTTTTATGCATTTTTTTTCTAGCAATAGAGCATGAGCTTGACCTCGAATGTGTGAAGTGGCTTATTCACGTTTGTCATTTAATCAGAATTTACTAAGTGACGTTAGTTGTGATTTATTTATCATTTGAATCAAACAACGGTGCTGTAATTTATATATATATAAATTATCATTCGTTTTGGTTTTGAAATAACATTTTTCTTTTAATTGGTTCAACTTATTTCACGCTGATATTAATTTCATTCTGTTGAATCAAGCTTTTTCAGTAATGTCAATTCAACATTTTGCCATTTTACTTTTTTGGATTAAGTTATCAAAAATGTAAAGTTATCAAAATGTTAAATTTTAAGTACTGTCAATAATTAAGCTTAGACACAATGTTTTTATACAGAACTTAAAAATATATTGTGGAGTATTAAAGTAATAAGTAAACAACGTAACGGGATTTTTGTGCAAAAATCACAGAGTAAAACAGTAATGATTAAAAGATAGAGTATGCAAAATAGTATAACGCATTTCTATTGAATCGTAAATACATCTCTGCGGCATTGGATCGGATCGGATAGGCATAAGTTATTATTACGGTGTTCGAGAGGGCTCGTGTCGTCATTTTTATACGAAAGTCTCGTGTCGTTGATTTACGATTCCAGAGATGACGCGGGATCGGTTGGATAAGTTCGCGCGAGCATACCCATATGCGGAAGACTCGGGATCGCGGATTCCTCGGCGTTACGTGCGGTTTAACGGTACAAGCGGTCATTGCCAGATATAAGTTCCTTGTAAATCGCTAAATCGAGCCTTAATCGCGATTCGACGAAAGATCCCGTCTAATACAATATTTTTTTATCATGGGAGTGTACTATCACTTGAACATATTTAGGAATAATTAAATTAGTCGATCAGCAATTTTATAAATCTTCAAAAAACTAGTTACAATCGAACTATTTCGATCTGACATTTTTCGAGCAATTTAGAAGAAATAAAGCAATTATTAAGTTATTCATTATGCTATAATTATGATTGATTTTAAATTTATATATTTTTAATTACGATTAATGATCATGAAAAAGTAATCATTATTTACTTATTATAGCATTCTTTGTGCATACATTAGACTTAATTTCTATGCTTAATTCGTGATCTATTAGATTTGTATAAAGATAATATAATTCATTTTTAGTAATGTTCTTATAAATAATTACGTAATTATTAATGTTTATTAATTTGAAATTATGGCATGTAAAAGTATAAATATAAATTACAATTACAATTCGAGTAAAGAATTGTTTTATGGAGTTGTTCGGTGGGTATTCAATAAAATGTTCGGTTGGGGGGGGGGTTATCCAATAAAATTTATTGAATTGCATTAAAATCAAATAACTTTGTAAATATTCACGTATCTAACTAAATATACAATTCTTTGGGAAAGTACAATTTCATTCTCTCTATTTCAGTTAACTAATAAGAGAAGTGGTTTTAATAACTGGTTCAAAAATGGTCATTGAAATTTGTCTCTCTCTCTGTTATGCATCGTTTAATCATCATGCGTTACACGTTATTTGTTATGAATTCTGTCAATGCACTTCACTGATCAATCATAAATTGTGCAACTCGCGTTAATATTATACGCATGGAAAAATTGTGTTATGTCTGAAAGCATTTTGCGTGCCTAAAAATTGCAAGAAATATGCAATTCAATGCCCCTGAAAATTTATCACTTAATCAATATACAAAACAGTCTTTCATCGGAATAAATAAAACATAAGTTGCGACAGAATGTACGACATTACGAATGAAATTAGCGTTAAATATGCATTTTGTTAAGTTTACACGGCATACACGATAAAATAATATCGGTACAACGTAAAAAAGTGACTGTGAAACTGTATAAAAGGGCATAAAGTATGCAGATACTGACAAACGACGTATGTCGTCGCGCATGTAAATGCGCGAATCTAAATTGTGCGAGCGCGCAAACCTTGGGGCGTTAATGCATATTGAGTTTGCGCTTGCAATTTGGCAGAAAATCGCGTGCGGAGCAAAACGGAACGGCGCGGGGGAAAGGTTCGACCAGGGAACCGAGAGCGAATGTTGTAATTGACGGCAGAAGGGACTCTGCGAGTCCGATGTTCCCGATTGATATCGCTGCTTTTAACGATCGGGTTTTGCCGACCGCACCCTGCGTCCGTTTTTCAATATCCCCCTTCATTCTGCGCAATATTCACCCATTCAGAAATCAACCAGCGATATCATTTTAACGCCTTTATTACGACCTTTGGGATAAACGAAGACATTCGGCATCGCAAAGATATTTTTCTTTCTTAGTTTTCTTTTACATTTGTTCTTCTTTGATTTATCTCAAAAGGAAGGCGTGTTTAATTGGATAAGCATAATTTATATTAACAATAATATGCTCGGATGTTTGCGTTTAATTAATAATCATAATTAGTATGTATGAAGTTTCATTAATTTTATGTGATTCATTTCATTCTGTTAAACGAATTGATAAACATTATATAAACATTTGATAATTGTTAATTTGTATGTCGTGCAATTATAATAATAACAACACTTATGTAATTTTGCATAAATAACTCAACCAATGAATTCCCGCTTAATTTGCTTCATTTGAGCAACCGCTTATTTCTTAAATTTCTGTACGTGAATTTACCATTAAATTAAACTAAAATTACTCCGTAAAGTTTATTTAGTTGTATGATAAATTTTGATTATCGCTGTAAATCAATTTACAGTGACTGTAATTTAGCATGACGGAAAAGTTGGTAACTGAATCGCTTTCGAAATGGCATCGTCATTGTATGTCGTAGGCAATATTGCAGCGTTGCAACTTGTTTGGATGCAATTGCATTGTCGCAGTTATGCGGAGATTGTTAGTTCGCTGCAGCTGCTGGTTATCACGGCACGATACCCAGCCTGTAAAATGTGTGCTCCTACGGCCATACCCACCCAATAAACGCAACTTATGCGAACATTTTCTTTGTCTTAATTATGTGAAATTCGTAATGAACGTTGTTTACGACCAACAGTACAAACCCTTTTCTTTTTTATTTCGATACAAAATGTTTTCAACTGTAAAAGCAAGCATTTTTATTCAACATGTTTCGCGTAATGAAAATACTGTTATTAATTATTGTTTATGTGTGATAGCATTATAAATTATGATGGATATTTATTTTGCAATCACTTATATTCGATAAATATGCGCGGTTGTTAGTTGATTATTTATTAAGAGGAAAACCATTACATCCATTGTTAATGCAATTATTTAAATTTTGAGTGTAATTATATCTATTAGAATTCATTACAGTAATTCTGAAATGTAGAATTCATTAATGTACATTCAGTCAAAAAAGTAACGGGAAATCGTTTTGATCGATATTCGTGGTTTGGTGCACTATGAATTCGCTCCGGAAGGACAGACAGTGAAGAATATTATTTGGCCGTATTGAAGTATTCGTGTGAGAAAATGGCAAGAACTATGGAATAACGATTCGTGGATTCTGCACGAAAATTCACCATCGCATGGAGCAACAATTGTGTCATTTAAGGCAAAAAATGCAATAAATATCATCCAACATTCATCGTATTCACCGAACTTAGTCTCGTGTGACTTCTGTTTGCTCTCAAAACTAAAATTGCCACCTTTTAAACCCCGTTTTCAATTTATTCAAGTCATAAAACAAAAATCGTGAGAGCGACTTAAGTCAATGTCGGAAAATGCCTATAAAAAATGTTTCGAAAATTGGAAAAATCGTTGGCATATGATTAATTGAAAATTTGTTTTATTTAACAATTCCGAGTCATTTTTTTTTTGACTGAATGTATAGTTTATTTTTAAATTTTATTTAATGTTTTATTAAGAAATTCGATATTTTATATCGTACAGTGCGTTTGAATTGTATATATGTAGAGTATACTTTGAAGAAGGATTTTGTAAGCCATTTGTATTAATTTTTTATATTTAGAATGAAGTAATAATTTCTAAATACTGTGTTCAACTTTGTTCAAAATTTTTATCAGACGTTTTCTTCAAATATTGATAAAAAACAGTAAATGGCCATATTTGTCATGACATACGAAAATTAGATTTAATTATAAATTGAAAGTGAGTCCTAATTATAATTAAATTAAAAATCCAAATTGAATTAAAAAAAAATCATAAATAAAATAAAATAACTTAACATTATTAACATAATTAACATTATAATATAAATCATATATATTTGACTGCTTGAGTCGACAAAAACCGACAAATATTTCATATTTATATAATGAGAAAACTACTCTAGGATACCTACGACATAATGTAATAAAATATTTAAAAATGATCTCAAAAATAACAGGAAAAAATAATAAAACAAGAATAAAAGAAAAAATAAACACACAAACAACTTTCAAACTAATTTTTACTATTTATTAAAACATCTTAGATAGAATAGAATAACTTCAGTGTTTACTTTTTTAACATACTAAGCTAGGTTTACGGTCGTTCTGTAACTGAACCATATGACTGTGTGGTTCAGTTAACTTTTAAAATAAATAGAACCTGTGTAATTACGTGTATTTGGGCAAAATTAACATACCTTTTAATACAGATTATTAATACAGATGCATCTTTTTTTCTTACCTGAAACAAAAAATAAAAGTATCGTTAGATAAATATAAGATACTATTTTAAAAAATTTGAAATGGGAAAAATAAACTTTAATATCCAAACTTAACTAATAACAGCTACCAAAATGTTCTCCCTTTGTTAGCAGAAAACATTTGAGGAATTCCTCAATACGATTATTTTACTATAAATTATAATATTTTACAAATAATTTTTATCTACATATTAACAAACAATTAATATTATAAATGTTTAATGCTAAATGTTCCTCCATGTTTTCAATTTATCTTCTTACTTATTTCTTACATTTTACCCATTCATTTTCTATTCACAAAAACATTAAAGAGTTACAATTGTGCTATAAATCCTTCATAAGAATTTTATGTTAAATAAGTTTTATTAGTTGACAAGTAGATAAATAAACATTTTTTCCCATTTTTATTGTGACATTTGTACTACTGCTGGTTATTCTTACCAGCTGTTCTGAACAAACTTATGGTAAGGACGTAATTTTAATTGTTAAATATATATAGTTATAAAACCTTAAAATAACATAATATGAAAATAGTACTGTGCAATTCGATTACATATCCATCATGGAATATTGAATTTAAAATTTATCTACACTTTTTACTTGTATTAATGGGCGAGGTGTAAATTTTATTGGACGGTAGAGTAAAAATTGGATAAATTTTTAGATATTTATATTAGTAATAATTACTAACTTTCTGTTAGCTGTTATTATCCTTTAAATCTTCGTAATCATTTATGTCATACTTTTGTACGGATAATATATTTGTTAACAGAACATCAAAAACTGTTACTTTTTGAAAATGAAGCATATAAATTATGTACGGGGGAACGCTAATATTCCGAAATCAAAGCCGCACATGCGCGTACATTAATAGAATTATTCTGACATATGCGTGACTCCAGATTTGTCTTGTAGTTTGCGTCGTTGTAACGTTTCGTTCCTTCAGCATTATACGCGTTTTCTCTTTTAGGGGACCGCGACGGTACCTTCATTAATTAACGCGCACGTTGGAATTTTAACGGGCATAAAGGAGCTGGAGGTGGAGGCGGACGACGAGACGTCCGGCTGTTCTTACTCGCGAAAACATAACGCGAGACATGCGCCGCGACGCGACGTTCACCTATCATTATTCGCAATTACAATTAGTGAATGCTTGTCGTAAGAACAACGCGTAGCTATGTCGCGCACTTTGATTCGAATTAATTGCTTGTGTGCATGTCGGACGATTTTCCGAATAAGTCTTGTCCTTTTTATCAAATTATAAATGATTAAGCCATATATTTTCAGCTGGAAACAAAAATGATTATTTTGCGTGCAAATTATTTACAACTCAATAATACTTTACGTATAAGAATGTACCACGAAGACAAAAACATACAAACTATATTTTTTTTAAACGAAACTATTTTGAACTGTTATAGGAATTGATCATATCAGAAAATTATTCTTTTCGACTTTGTCCATTGACTTCATAGAAAAAAGACATTTCGGAAAACTTGAGCATTTTCAAAGCTGCACGAATACCGAAAAATTGAAAGCTAAAAACAGTAAAATTGTAATACAGATACAACTTTGTCAGTTTAACGAATACTTCAACGATATTTAATTAATTTTTGAAAAATTGAAGAAAACACTCTTCTCTTGTAGAGTTAGTCGGAAGATTTTAAAAACAATAACGTTAACCAAGATAATACAGATAATAATCTTTCTCAAGTTAATATCGCGTTTCTTCAAACAAATATTTTCCAACATTGCTAGCGTCTTTACTTCCTCCATTCACGAAAAATTCCTTGAAAATCGTCTCTCGGTTTTTTAAACAATTTTGAAATATGATTAGTTTATCTTTATTTGTTAAAGAGTTCATTTTAAGGTCAATGATATTGAAATTCTTGAAGAAATTGTTACTGAGAAAGCGTCTTTATTTAAAAGGTACAATTTTATTAAAGCAAGAATTCTTTATTGATGCTGTTTTTTAGTTGTAATTGAATTTTCATTTTCATTTTTTAAAGATCACCTTTACAAGCGTCTTTTATTTTAAAGGTAATGAAAAAATAATTATTCAATTAAATGGTAAAAGTAAGTAAATATAGTAAACGATTTAATAGATATTTCAATTACGAATCCACATTATTAGGTATGTTAGGATTTGTTTGATCAACACTGCATTTTTTGGAATCTTCTTAAATATCTACGATTGTAACACTTCTCTTTTTTTTTACAATTGTTATGAGTACGTTTTTTCCTCGCGCGTTAATGTAGTCGTAAGGCGCCAAGACTGACATGTTTTGATACAGAATTAAGCGGCGCCATCTCCGTGCGTCTTCGATTCTCGCGCTCCCCTCGACCCCAATAAACACTTTTCCAAGGAATGATTAGTTAAACGTCGTTAAGGCGAACGCGTGACAGCCGTCGCGTTTGAAAAAAATTGGAGAAGATTTATAAGCGCCGTGTCACGGATGTGGTCCCCTTTTTCAATCCCCGGATCTCACTCGTCTCGCTAAATGATTTCTTTTTCTATCCCGACGCCTCAACAATTTACGCGATACGACAATCTGCTGTCGAAAAATTGACTTATTTTTGGTCCGCTTCGCTGAAATCATTAAACTGTGCAAGAAGGAATCGTGTTAATTGGTCGTAATTCATATAAGGGATGGGGTTTGAATAAAGTATTTTTTCGAATTTATTTGATCGAAAGAGCGGCAACCAAACACGTGTTAGGAAATTTAGTGCACGTATTTTTGCGCGAGAAACCGTTATTTAAATTTATGCATTTGTATGGTGGTTTTTATCAACGACTCTCTTTGATGCGTTTTTTCTTTTTAACAGTTTGTCAGCCGAGTTCCATTAAGTAAGTTTTCTTTATATGAAATGCACTGAGTCGGCGTAGATACCACAATACATCATTTAAAATTATTCGCATTGTATGTAAATGTAAATCCTCTTTGCTTAAATTTGTACCGCAAAGAATTTCGAATCAAACGATTCAAATTATTGTTAAGAGGTATATTTACTTACTAATAGCAATGGTGTTCGGAAACATACAGTCACTTGATTTACGATAAGCTTATTTATTTATTTGAAAATATTATCCTTGTACTTATATAGATTCATAAATTAAAAGTGCTTTGGAAATGCACGAAGTGTTGCATTTGTTCACCCCCAAATAAGATTTCTATCTGTGTGTTATTAAATGTTGCTAAATTGTCATTTAAATACTCAAGTGTCGTGCAATGAAGTTATGACTGAACTTTAGAAATGTGTTTTACTTTATGCTAAAAAAACACTGATAAATTTACACATCAGTAATATTGTTAACAATTCGATGTATTCAAATTGCTTTTGATTTTCAGATTTTTGCGATAAGTTTCCAGCAATATTTTAAGTATTTTAAGAAAAAAGTATTATATATATATGTGGGACGTTTTATATTTTATAACTCATAATTCAGTTATGAAATTTGAAATATATTATAACTTTATTAATGCAAAGGATTTGTATATCAAAAATATTTGTAATGTAGTTTATTTCACACTTTAAAGAAAGAAACGTAGCACAAAATTATGACAATGAATAAACAAACGTTCTTCGGAACACACATTGCAGAGAATCTCGTTAATCTATACGCATTAGAATTTTATTTAGTTCAGTTTTAATTGGAATGCAATCTAAATTTACATTAGGAATCATCCGGATTTGAACTTGATAAGTAATATCGTGTAAAACGTCGCTATTAATTAATTACGTTATTACAAATTTGTGTGTGTGTGTGTGTGTGTGCATACACATATAATATAATTATTGAAGCAATTAAAAACGAATCCGCCTGTTTTTATCAGCGGACGTCGGAATCGCACTATTTCGAAAGTAAACAACTCTCTCGGCAAAACAACAGTGTTGTTGAAATGCGAAGCAGTAAAACCTCGTCTTTCTCCGCTCGTCTGGCGTCGTAATTCT
>JABFOX010002056.1:0-11944 GCA_022817665.1 Axea sp. ZL-2020 | reverse complement strand
ATAATTATCCAAAACAGATGCTTCTTGCATTTTGATATTCTTTTTGGAAACATGTTCATATTAGCACATGTGATATCAGTATATTGATTCGGAAACAGGAATTAATGAAGGCAAATGAAATATTTAAAAATTTTAGATAAATTAAAGATTATAATATTTGTCAAACATATCATAATATTTTTACGATATTATATAGTTACGCGTGAGCAGTTTATTTTTCAATAAAAGTATTCGTTATTTATAATCTTGATTCTTGCAACAATATAGTTACCCAGCAGTTAATATTTACGCTTCGAAGTACGAGTTTCGGAAGATCAAATTCGAATGTAATACAAGAATTATTCAGTCCTTGTTAAGACATATGTATAACTTAAATTCACTAGAATATTGTTTTCAAATGTACTAATCCTGCTGCAAAGAATACTTAGACAATATATTCATATATTTCTCAGTTTATATTCAAACAAGTTTTGTATGAAACAGTCAGATCATTGATAGACACTTTTGCTTACGCAGATCTTTATAAAAAATTAAAGGTTGTTTATGAAATGGCTTTATAAAAATGAATTGCTTATGAAAAAGCTGTAGAATTTTCTTCTTCATTAGAAAAAAGAGGCACACACATTTTTTTTAAAGCAGTTATATATTTCATCAATTTAAATTTATTTATATCAATTAAAATGGTGAACAAAACAGCATTGCACAGTGAAAAAGCGTATGTTTATAAAATCACAGTATTTAACATTTAATGACAGTTTATTAACAAGTGTACAATATACTATTTTACATTGTATATCATTTTAATTTTTAATATTAAGATGATTTTAAATATAAACACTTTACTCATAGCGAAATTGTTATTAATTACATATGTTTAATCTATTAATTTTACCAATTATTTGCTTTTTTTTTACAATTCTTGATAATTCTGTTATATATTTATAGAAGACATTCTTAATGCTATATTTGGCTAAATGACTTGTACGAGGTAACACAAATATCGCACAAAAATCGTTGCATTTTTCTATTTGGAGGGAGAGAAACTATGTTTAAATTTGGCATCAATCGCGCTCTGGTTAACCTAGTAGTATGGCCTCAACAGTGTAGCACAATAGATACTTAGGATTACAGCTTTAAGATTCTTGCTGCATTTATCTTTTATACCTGATTCAGACTAAATTTTTAGCAATACTTATACTGTTGTTATAAAATAGAATCTTTAAAATACGTAAATGTATTACGTTATTCGAGAAAACAAGAACGTTTTAAATGATTTATTAATCATCCGATAACTTTAACACTATAATAAACCGTTTTAAAACCGTAAAAAACCCGAAAAGATGTATTAATTTGAATAAATTACAAAATTTATTAGTATCTTTTGAATAATATTGAAGTATGTATGAGCATTTTTTAAGAGAAATCTTAAAACTTTTTTCTTAAACTATGTTAAATTTAAACTTGTTGAAATTGTTTAAACTGTTCTAAAATGTGTTAATTATATTATCACGATTTTAACTTTAATAATATGAAATATTTGTACATTTTTGAATAAGTAGTAGTTAAAATAATTAATAAATTATAAAGTAATTTTAAATATATAAATTACATTTTAAAATTTGTCTAAATATTTTATTTTGCAATTTTATTTAATAAATTATAAATGTAGTATACGTCAAGGTCTGTTTTAAAGTTACTTTAATAGATACGTATTAGTTGTGTGTATAATAAAAATATGCGTAGGAGATCCTATCATATTGAAATCTATAAGATATACATGTGACGAATGCAAGTTTATGAGACCTACTCCCTCATAGTTTCCCTTTATATAGCTTACGAGTGAATATCGACGTAGGATCTACTATACTTATCTAACCCTAAACTTACGTAAGATGAAAGATACATGTTTTATGAGCAATGCCGAAATGATTTCGGACCCTTTCTAATTTCAGAAATGAATATGTCCGCATCTTTACGTTTTATCACTGTTATGAATATATGTATGAATCAGTGCTTAAAAATAATGAATAAACAATGCAAAATAATACAAGTAACGAAAAGCTATGCAAAATATAATACTTTAAGACATTAATTTTATCAATATAATATTTCGACTTATATTTTGATATTGCCAATTAAAATAAAATGTTTAATTGATATTAATAATAAATCTTATGATGTAAAATATTATTTAAATTTAAGTTATTTTCATTCGGAATAATTCTTTATGTTTTGTGTTTCTTCAAAAATGCACAATTCAGGAAAATAATTAATCTTGTTTTTGTTACATCTAAACTACAACCATTCGGTAAAATGAACAATTATGATTTTTGTGATGAATGATGACTGCGTCAGCACCATAGCTTTGTTCGTAATTTTGTTAACTAATGTATATTATACAATATTTTAGTATAACGTAATTTATTATAAATAATAAAATATTATTGAAGTAAATTATTCTATATTAAAATTTAATGATATAAAAAATGTAAAACGTTATAACAATTGAAAATTTGATGATCAATTAATTTTAGAATATCTACGTATTAAATTGATAAATATCATTTTTTAAATTAACATAAAACTACAAAGAAATGTATTTAACATTAAAAAGTTTTGCTTCGGATTTGAAATATTTATTTTTCCGCTTTATGCTCCGGTTGCTACTTTAATTTTCTTTAGTTCGATGATTTTTTTCTTATTGCAATTACATAATTCTAAGTAACGAAGTCGACATTTAAAAATAATACAATATAGTTTATAAAAATTATAACTGTATTTGTTTTATATTATATATTATGTAATATAATATAATAGCCATTGTTTATAAACAGTTTATTGCTATTTTATTTGAACGTAAATTGTGAAAAAATTGATTACATTATAGATTTTAATTAAATTTTTTTTAATTAAAAAAAATTTAAATTACATGAAAAATAAATGAAAATTTAATGAGATTGTAACAAAATTTATTTTAAAATTGTATTAATTGAGATTTAAAAACATGTTATAATTAATCAGCTTTAATAATTATTTCTAAATGTTAGCTTTTGCTATATTTTTGAATGTGTACATTTAACAATAACAAAATTTTAATTGTAAAATGCTTGATGTGAATAACTCATATTACAACTGTATTCTAAAAAAGTAATTAATCAAAAATACTTCTTAGGTTTTCTTGCCAATTGAATTTAATGTGAATATATTTTTATCATAAAAGACATAATAAATAAATTATAATGTTTAATCCATTATTTTTGTGAAAGCAACGGGAGTTAATTATATAGTACTATGTAAAAAATACTTTTGTACTGTTTCCATTTGAAGAAATGTATCGAAATTAGAATTTTAGTTATAAACTATTTATTCAAAATGTCAAATTATCGAATGAAAAATATTTTTTGACATCACACGTAGAGCATGCGAAGAAAACGAATCTATAAATGTTACAATTAAGATTGTAAAAACTAGTGCAAAGTTACTATTTCAACATCTTCACATATTAAAAAAGGGGGAAAAAAGCATATAAATTATTTTGAACGTCATCGAACACTGCAGAGTAATTCAAAAGAAATGCGAGAGGGATGTAAAACGAAAAGAAGAAGCGCCGACGACAGAAGAGCCAAGAGTCTCGAGAGTTCGTCGTGCTCCGCTAGAAATAGTTCTTTCCTGGCGTTGCGAGGATCAGGACGAGGGGTTACGAGAGGGGGCCGTTATCGGCTGTATATTATTTCTCCAGCCGTCGTTGTTCCATGCTGCACTTGCGCATTTCGCATTTGCGGACCAAGTCTCTAGCGTTGAGCGGACCCCTCTTCGTCGGTAGCCAAGTCGAGCAACACCACACGCGTGCCATTCATTTCATCAAGCAGTCGCCTTAACTTCTCATCATCTCTCGGACTTCGAGCGCGTTTCTCGACTGCAGTTAAAGTTCTTTTCATTCGTACAAAATGAGGGAAATCGTGCATCTGCAGGCTGGACAGTGCGGCAATCAAATTGGAGCAAAGGTAATTTTTTATTTTATTTTATCACAAAAAGTATTACATTTCATTAAATTAATTACATTTATTTTTTCATTCAAAGATCATTCAAAATTGCATCGCAAATTTGTTATTGTTTAAAGCAATGTTAAATAATTTATTTCATTTTGAGATAATTTAGTTTCAAATTAATAAAATTTAGTGACAAATAAAATGAAAGTATGGCAAGTTCAGTTAAATAAAAATTCTCTTTTAACTATACTTAATTAAATACCATTCTTTTTCAAACAAAAAGATTATCGTTAAATTATTAATAAGAAAATACAATTTATTTGACAAAAATGAATAAATTGATAATTCTGTATTGATACAGTCATAAAAATGATTTCACAGTTTATAACTATTTTTAATAGCAATTTTAATTCGATTTTAATGCAGTATTGATATAAATATAATGAAGCCAATTTTCGATATAAAGAACGGTATTTATGTGACTTTGTTTGTTTACCGTCTTGTCATCGTTAAAACGATGCTTGTCTTTAATTACTCCTGGTACTCTTGTTACAAACGTATCGTATTATTTTATCATGATGAAACTTATTTTAAGGTTCTGATGTTGCGAACTGATCTAACAATAATTTAATACGTTGTGGAAAGTTGTACTAATACGCTTTTCTCTGTACGTTAGACATTTTTAAACACAATCTTGCAGCTGTTGTGAGTCTTTTATACTCGAAAGGCATTAGGGAGACACTGGTCTCGCAATCTCGAAATCTGTATGTACAGCACAGATTTTATTTTAGTAAAACATAAATGTTTCACTAAACAGGACAACCATAATTAACAGTTTAGAAAATAAAATAAAAAAAGTTTCTGTAAGAATTCTACAATTGGAATTATAGAAGCTATAATAAAAGAAAAGTACTTATAATTCATCTTTCAGTTTGCGTGACATTTCATATGAATTAATTAAGTATTGATAATACGATTTCAACTATTTCATTCTTATTAATTATATAATAAAAATGTATGAGTAATTCTTTGAATAAATAATGTATTTTAGCAAATTTAATTTATATAATAATATGAATTTGTTGTATCTTAATATTAAATAGTATAGACAATAAAAAATATCTATTGATTTCATTGTATATATTAATTTATAATTCATAATGTCAAACAAATTTATATTCTGACTACAGAAAACGTGAAAAGATGTATTGAAATTAATTTATTCAAAATATAATTCTTTTTCTTTTCTTGCAATTGTTGTAAAGCATCGAAATTACAATTTGCAATATGAAACGCAAATTTGTATTGATAGATAAACAAATTCGAATTATTATAATTTCCGTTATTATTGTTATTATTGCTAATTATTTTAATAATTTTCTCGATTTCTCTGAACGTTAAATAATTTGGATAAGTTTGTTAATTTAATTAATTGCTTAATTTCTTTAAGTCTTTTATTACATAGTAATTAACGATAGTTTATCGAATGGAGTGTTAAAGTGATTTTTCACAGCATAATGCATAATACTCAAAACAGTTACTTGCACAAATTGGAGGAGACATTGATTTTTTTATGATTTTAATTACGCGCGTCTAATCAAAATTTGTCACATTTGTCACGTTTAAGATTAAGCCGATATGGGTGCATTATAAATAGTAATGCAATACAGCGGAAAGAAGCTGTTGTAGTAGACTTCCTGGTGACATCAGTCGGGGTGAATTTACACATTGCCGGCGCTTGACTGCAGCTGACACTTTTCATTAAATAATTGGTAAAACGAGACACGTGTGCAATTACGTTTAGATTTCATTAGGCTTATCGATTGTCAGTGAAATTTAATCATTGAAACCTACATAATTTATAGAGCATTAATGCAAACATTATTTTGCAGACATTTTTGTTTTACTTTCTTTGCACCGAAAAGAAACTTGGGAAAGTTTCCTGGCATTTTTTCATTGCAAATGACATTTTTGCACAAAATGTCATTTTATAATACGATTTCATTTCGATAAATACACCCGAAACGCACGAGTAGTAAATAATTAGTAGCTATAATTATAAAAATAGTTATAAAATTATTTAAGAAAAGTGTACAACGTGCGTTTCGTTTAATGTAATAGGCTTTTTCGTTCTCCTTCCAATGACATGAATCGGTTTATCTCAAACTGGCACAAGTATCATCTCTATAAAAACAGTCTTTGATAAAGTTATTCATGCGCTTGATCATCTTCGCATGACACATTAAAAGCCACCATTAAAGAAAAATGACTCATAAAACTTTAGCACAATTTGTTTGATATATACATTTTTTTGTTTTCAATTGCCAAGTAGAAACTTTTTAAACGATTATCGAGATGTACAAAGGGCTCTGTTCTTTTGAAGATTGTATTATGTTTGTTGTACACGTACGAAACGTGATAAATGTGTAGATGAGCGCGCAAAATAATGCCACTTAAATTCGTTATCGACTCATTGGCGAAATACGGTCTGGCCATTTAAACGAGCGTCTTGGTTAAAGAAGTCAAATGTCAAATATTTAAGTTTAGAGTGAAATGTAAAACTTTTTCAATACCACGTGTTTTACATTACTAAGATTATTTTCGTAAAATAGTTTCAGGAGAACGCATCTGAATGAATGTTTGAGAAATACGTCTGTATCTAAAACAAAATAATTGTATTTATTATAAAATGAATTAGTTTGACATAAATATTACTTTCCCGTCAACGGAATTTTTACAATGAGAATTTTATTATAAATGTAATTTTAAACATCTGCAAAATGTGCATTAAAACAGAAACATTCCATTTAAGTTATCTCAGTTATTTTTAGAGAATGAAATTAAATTACAGTTAAACTGAATACAATACTTAAGTAACAAATAAGCTTGTTTTGTTTCAAATTGTTTGTGAATTACAATAGAAAATGAAGCTTTCGATTTAAAACACAAGAAAATTTCTGAGATAGAAATTAATATGAACATAAAAGAAAGAAATTATTACTTGAATCGCATTCTTTATGATGACTAAGTACAATTAATTATGTCAAATCAGGCATAAGTGCTGCACATAATTAGGCCTGGAAGTAATAAATTAAGCGTCATTCTTAGGAGCTTTTAAACTTTAAATCACATGCTTAAAAGAACAACTTGTATGATGAAGCGAAATAGACTTGCTTAATCTGGAAAGTTTTCAGTGTTAACCTCGTTTCGTTAGAATTTCAGCTCGGTAGTCTAAAAATAAAGACCTAACGAAGTCGAGTGAAAATATGGTTTAATTAATTCGTTAATCGAGAATTTTGCAGTGCATCTAGGTGGTTTGATTTCACCGTAACCTAAATGAATTCTCAATTGTAGTCGACGCGAATCAGACACAAAGACGCAAACCGGAAACAAACTTTTTCACGGAGAAGTCGTCAATCGCCTTGATACCATTTACCGTTGGGCGAACACGGCGATTTTCCACATGACAGACTAAAACGATTGCTCAGAATATATCAACGAACGGTACAAGCTATTATTAAGCACTGGAGAATTAAATTTGATAGTTAACCGCAAAATGCTTCATCATAATAGATATTTATTTATTATTTTGTTTTGCTAGAATTAAAATTAAAATATAAATAATCGTAATTATAGTACTATGTTTTTTAATTAGTTTTTAAATATATATTGTAAAATTCTCATTTTTTTATTATGATTTTTGTAAATAGTATATCATTATACTTATTATATAAACTAATTATTTGTATATAACTTTGTAGCGTACAAATATATGCACGAAGTCGAATACATAATTTTTTTTGTAAATGAATTTTGGTGACAAAATTTCTCAAGTAAAATTTTCAAACAGCGACATAGCTCAAGTTAGACGACGCTGCTTTTTGGTCCATTTTGCGACGTTTTTGGAGCATGTGTCGCTCTCTTGGTGGAAGCTTAACGGTCTAAAAATTTCTCTACTAAATCTGCAACATATTTTAAATAAAAGAAAATGCTTTGAAAATATTACTTATTTAATGTAAATTCAATTTCACTATTTCAAAAAGTGAACAACATAATTAATGTCATAATTGTACTTTACTTTTTTTATTCAGTTAATTTCAATCGTAGAAAATAACATGAAATTGATTCAGCTAATTATCTAAATGCTGAATTAAATCTATTAAGTATTTAGAATTAAATGAGATTAAGCAGAAGAATTTAAACAATGATTAAATTTTTATTGCGGTCGGCTTTGTTCGATGTCGAGGAGTCGACAGAATCTAAGTGCACATCTCGCGTCTCGAATTACTCGGCGTTTTAACCCGTTCGTTCACTCCGGGATTGTAAATGCATGAAATGCAACAGGTTTACGCAGCCTGCATATACCACCGTACTGGCCGCGCATTTACAATCAAAATACCTAGTCGAAACTAGCCGCATTTACTGTACACTGCGAAAATAAGCAGAAAGTATACGAAAAATGTGGTCATTAGATAAAATATTTTGAATCGAATATATTATTTACTAATTACAATGGAGTATATATTTGATAAGCAAATTTTATAGATACCATTTTTATCTCATAATTAGCAATATTTAAAAGAAATATGATTAAATTCGAAAACAATTAACATTACATTTTCAAGAATAGAATTATTTTAAAAACTTGCGAATATTAATAATAATAATAATTAATAGTAATCTATGAGAAAAATTTATTAATTTATTAACAAATAATTACTAATTAACATTTTTAAAATAATTTGTGATAGCATATTATAAATTATTTATTTTGATATTAAAATTAATATCGTTATTAGTTCTTAATCATAAATTAATTATAATTAATAATATTGTAATATTAATACTTTAAAAGAGCAATATTGTGATTCGATTTTCATAAAAATTAAATTATAATTATAATATTTATTATTGTAATATAGGAATTTTATAGAATACATAGTGAGCTTTAAATGTACTTAATAAAATAAGATTTATAGAAAAAACTGTATTGTGATTTATTAAACTCTATTTTATACTAATATCAGGATAGGGGTACAATTATGATAATTTTTCAGTATTGCATTATACTGATTATTATTTAAATTATAACACTTACTACATGATATTGTAGAAACCAGCACAAGTGTACCCACATTCTGATATTACTGTAAAATACAGTATAAAATGTATTTGTTAGTTTATTTTCTTGCAGCCTATGCCATAAATTTTTCATTTATTCAACATTATAATCTTAAAGTTTATTATTATTTAAATTTCTAAAAGGAAAACATGAAATTTGTGTACAACTTTTGAGCAATAATTTTGAAATATATGACAAATTGACAGTGCATGATATACATTTATTTATTTTATATTAGCTGTGAGCAATATAAAAGTGACCAAATATGCCTAATATTCAATTAAAGTGAAAGTCTTAAATCCACGATATAAAATATATTTCAAAATAAATCGATAATTAATACGAACATTCAGTGGTATTAAGTTGAAACGGCATTTTATTTTATTGAAAGTTTTACTCCTTTTCAAAAAATAGATCACACGAAACATTGTTACTTAATTGATAGTCCGACAATGTGAGGATAAATACTAAGTTCATCCAAGAGCGTCGTTATTTCTGACAGTTCTATTGATCCCATAAAAACATGGGAAAATAAACAACCGCGTTTATTTTCAGAATAATTAATGACTGTAATTATATCGAAGAATATTATAACATGTCAAACATGTACTTTTTACTCCAAGAAAATGACATTGAACTGTCATGTATGTAAAAATGAGTTATATATGACAAGAATTTATGGTAAGGTTTAAAAATAACAGACTGAAGTATTCCAAAGTACAATGAACTTCTCTTCACTTTATTTTTGACATTCGTTTATAGGGACAACTCGTAAAATGTAATTCGTCATTTATTTTAAGACTGAACTAAAGTACCATATATTCATACGCACGGAAAGTACATTCTATTAAAAGTTAAAGTGTAGAGTTAGGCAAAAGTACATTATAGCGGAAGATATTTTGATAAAAATATATCATACGAAACAAAATTTTTACTTTAAGGACAAAGTTGATTAATATTGAAACATGAAATTTCAGTAAAATTATTGCATAAAACATCATTGTTTTTAACATCCAATTTGATCAAAAATATTATTTTTTATTAACTTTTAATATTACAATATATTCATTTAAACTATACTTATATTATACCATTTTAACTTATTTCGGTTTTAAACTGGAATCTTTATTTTGCGACATTATAATTAATTTCAAAATATTATAAAGAATAAATAAAACATGCTGCAATACACACAGAGTAATAAATGAAATCAATAATTAACAGTGTTTAACAATAATTGTTTTAATTATGCGATATTTGTTGGTCTATATTATAAATATAATTAGTATATACTGTGCTGAACTAAAATTACCAATGTATTCATATTTTATTTTTATATTAATGTTTTTAATAATTTAGTTTTATATTTACCAATGTAACTTGAACTAAAGAAATAAATATTGATTTAAAAGTTATTGTATAAATCAATATTAAAAATTAATCTATTTAAATTTGAAGTTTCTCTATTACTTTTTAAGTATAATAAATATCTTCAAATAAATAAAAAATAATTGAAGACTTCTTTTTTATTAAAAGATGTAAAATAACAACAGACGCAAACAATACATCGGAAAGATTATCTAACTAAATGAAAAAAATACTATTTTTCTTCTCATTTAAAAATATTTGAGCATTTATTGAAATCGAACATAAATCTAATAAGCATATTAATGCATAACAATACTGTGTTAAAGAAGAAAAATGTTTAATATCAATTAAATATCAATTTTAACGCGAAATTAGTGATGTTTACCAACCTATGATTGTCGAACATTAAGTAAATATTAAATAATATAAATTTATATATATCAGTTAATCTCGTGGTAAATATATAATCGACTATTAACTAATAAAACTTTTGTCTTTTTGATAACTTAATTAATTATCAACATTAATTATCTATTAATTAAACAATTTATCATCAATATTAAACATTCTTTTAGTTTTGGGAAGTAATTTCTGAGGAGCACGGAATAGATCAAACTGGAATTTATCATGGGGACAGTGATTTGCAATTAGAAAGAATCTCAGTTTATTACAACGAAGCATCAGGTTTGTATATTTTCAACTTATTATTGTTCATTTAATTAATCCTTAATAAATAAATCATTGCAAAGTAATTTTGTCTGCCAGAAGGTATTTATATAAGTAATATTATTTAGTCTTTTTTGCCGCTTAACGCTCTAAAATTGGACTTCGGGAGGAACAGGGAATTTCAAAAAACGAAACAAATCGCTAACGGACTTGAAACAAAAATAATCCTTTTGTGCGTGTTTCTGCACCCCTCGTTTTTTTCACCCTCGGAGTCGGTTAAAAAAACTGGTCACACATAGTGCGTGTTGTGCACGCGTTATTCAAACTCTTTTTGAAATGACATCTTTTTAATTATATACAGAATGGTTATAAAGAGAGAAATGCATACATATAATAAAATATTAGAGATGTAAAGTGTGCGTTGCCAGGCACGTCTGGTTGAAACACAGTCCAAAAGTGATTTGCACTCGGAACAAGTAACAAGGTCCTTCCTTATATACGTTTCCGTCATTTTGATTATTCAAACGGCTTTTCACTCATAATGTTTTGTGTGTGTGTGTGTTTTTTTTTTTTTTTTTTTTTTTTTTTTTTTGGTTTTATAGGTTATTTCTGTTTTTAATAATTAAAAAGTTCAAACACAAGTTTGAAATTATAAAAAAAAAAAAAAACAAATTTTTTTTACGTTTCCTTTTAAAAGTTTCTTTAAGGTATAAAATAATAAGGGAATGTGAAAGAAATGTAGAACACATGTATAGAACCACACAGATGACAAGATCATAGGCCGTCTTCTGTTACGAAC
>JABFOX010002055.1:0-11948 GCA_022817665.1 Axea sp. ZL-2020 | reverse complement strand
TATTGGGCATTATTGTTCTGACGGTTAGTATTACTGTTTTACGAAATTTTTAGTTGTTTTGGATGATTGCTGTTTCGAATAAAAAACAGTTTTTTCCCAATTTAATTAAATTGAAATGAAATTAAATTTGGCGATAATTCTATTTTAAAAGATTACTCGATTTTATTTTAACGTTAACCAGTTAAAGTTTTATGTAAAATAAAGTAGAAAATATGCTTCGGTTATTAAAAACTTATTTATTTCAAACCAAAAGTTACGAGCTTAAAAATGAACCAAACTGATGACTTTGTCATACTTTCGGATTATTCTAAACAGATTTACTGAATTATTTATTATTATTATTATTTTTTTTTATTTATTTATTTATAAGAAACTATATGCGTTTATTTTTGTTTATAGATAAAAAATAATAAATTTCGTCTGACTAATGAAATATAAATAAATTAGATCCAGTATATACGGACGATAAATACTTACAAATGAATTTGATACTGCATTTAATGTAAGGTGTAAAATAAAGAAACCTTTAGATCAGAGAAGAATTAGTTTTTTGCATATTCAGTTATATATTAAATCTAAAGCTAGATTAAGATTAACCATAAAGAGTTTTGTAATTTGAGAAATAACTTCTAATACGAGGTCAAATGTTAAATGTAGAATAAATCAATATTGCCTGGAGAATTGATTAGATCTGATGCTAGATCCAATATTGTAATTAAGAAGGATATATTGCAAGTTATAACAGATATTGTATTTTTAATAGCAAATTTAACATTAAATCATGTAAAATACATCCTGTAATAGATCAAACACCATTAAATCTGAAATTAAATCTAGCAATAGATTAAGTATGGTTTGATTTCACAAATGAATTTTTGAAATTATATATTAGAATGATTATTTTTAAACAGCAGTTCGAAGACTATATTTATTATGCTTTACTATTTATAGACCAGATTCTATTTTATAAGTTTTATTATAATTTTTAATTTGTTATACTTTAAAATTTAATAATTTCCTGTAAACATTCATATATAAATACGTGTATAAATAATTTTACATTTTGGTATGATTTTTGAAATAGTGATCTTTTTTTGAAAATCAATTGATCGACTTCAGTTAATGGTAATTCAGTTATTCAATACTTTTCAATGTTAACATTTTAGTTTCATTACTAATTGAACATTGTAACTGTATCTGATATTTATAAAAAGAATTATCACGTAATATACATTTAGCGTAATATTATTGCTTACGCAAAAATTAAATATAACACGTAACTACTCGAAAAAAATTTTTTTCGAATTTATAAATGCTTATGTTTCAAATGATTAAAAACGTTACATTTTTTATTTATATTATCACTTAATAATTTCATTATTATTATTATTATTATTATTATTATTATTATTATTATTATTATTATTATTATCATTGTTGTTGTTAATGTTAATAATATTAATAAACTAAAACGAACAAAAAGTTTAAGTAAATCCTGGGTGGTGTAATATTATGAATGGAGTAATATTATGAAAATTCAGTTATTTGGTAATACAATTAGTCAGCTGCAATGATTACATTTGTAATTATTTATATTTTTGTTAAAACAGAAATGACATAAATGTTTTTATTAAACGAATACATTTATTTTTGCTTTTGCAACCGATAATGTATGAGAATGTTTTAAAGCAATCAAATTTAAAATATAAAGTGTTTGAATTTTTCTCAATTTATTAATTCGTTTCGTATATTTTTTTATTGTGTCTTTATTTTCAATAATTACCATTTTTTATAAACTCATAATTTTAAAAATACTTCGCATGCAACTATGATTTATATAAATATGATTTTAATATTGTATTTATAGATATAATTTTGGTTTTTGGCATGTTCATTCGAAAATCAGTCTATAACATCGGTCAAATTATTCTCAAATAATTGATTTTTGATTAATCAATGTCGATTAATTATCAATTATTAATCAATTACGATTAATTCATGTTTAATTAATGTTTCTAATATCAGAACTTTCGTTAAATCAAAACTAAAACAGTGTTAAAACAATTTATATAATTTCAGAAAGTCATATGTCATTGAAGATTCTAACTTTTCATCATAAGAACAATGCTTTGTACAAAAGGAGTATTTTTGTACACGAATTTATACGACATCTAAAAGATAAATCATTATAGAAATATATGACATTACACAACGCGATATTTAATTAATTAAATATCTAAAAATTACTTTCTATCATCAAAAGGAATAATTTTTCTATTTGATTTTCATTAAAATTTAATTTCTTTAAAATATTCTTTTCAGAATACTTTACTAAAATAAAGTTCAATTAGATAAAAAAATATTTGATGAAATTAAAACACATCTTGATAAAATATAATTATATAAAGCCATCGAAAAAGATGCAGAATTGTATTATTAATATAAAAGTTAAAATATTTTAATTTCATAGAATCTTGAATTATAAATATTTCTGTAACGTACACTTCGATTCCATGTTATCAATTTTTATCTTGTAGTGAAACCTGAACTGAAGATTTATTCGTCGATAAATATTGTTACTGAAACCGGGCGTCTTTCAGGCATTGTGATGTTGATTGTAAAAGTACTTAACAAGTTTACCAAGTATGGCGTAAATGCAACCCTCGCGACTCTGCCATCACAAGTTTGACCCAACGGCCCACATACGTTCTTCATGCTCCATAGCACATTAAGTCTCCAGAGAATTCTCTTCTTCGGTTTTCTCTCTGCATCGCCCTTCCCTTCTCCTTATTTTTCATCTTTCTCCTTCACTCGTCTTTCATACTTTTTACTAAACGTATTCAGCAACAAAATTAAGAAACCTGAAACGTTTCCTCATACTTCAACAATTCACTTTTTGCACAAAACAGTCTTAATTATTGTACGCTAAAACGAATCTGTCGAGTAGAAATTAAACATTAGATTCATTAAAACAACAAACTCCAGTCAACTTTGTCTTTAAGACAAAAAGTTTGCATTATTAATATTCAATTTAATGCGGAAAAAAACTAATATATATCCACTAGGGGAATTTGATTACAGCATTTTTTATTAATTCTCGTTACACTGCGATGTTATTTACACTACGTTTTCTTATCAAAATGGTCGAGCTTTTTTCAACACTGCAATCTTGATTTTTGTAGTACGAACGTCGCGAGCGCGTAAATTACTTTAACAAGGATTAAGCAGGGAAACATGCTAGAAGAAAGCGCGTTAAGCGAGAGATTATTCTAAATTGCCCGGCCCCGTTGAAGTCACTGTTGGAACTGCGGCAAACGCAAAGGTGAAAATTTTAATTAAAATTCCGGAGAAAATTTGGAGAAAAGTGAATGTAGTGCATAATTTATTGTAAAAGGCGAATAGTGTTAGAAATGTAATGAATCGTACACATGAATAGAAAGATTTCTGTAACGGAGCTTTTTTGCTTGTTGTTGTTGTTTTCTTTGGTTGTTAAACGTAATTGGATTTTACTGCAGCAACTATACGAGTCATCTTTTTGTGTTCAATACTTGCGCTTTGATCAACATAATAACGAAATGTTTGTACGAATATTTTATGAAACGACTGTAAAATTCAGACCATGTTACGTAACGCTATCGGATCTTTGTAAGATTCTAGTTTAATTTCAAACAAGGAATTTGACTTAGATGGACCAACGACTCAGCGTTTATAAGTTATTACTTCGCTTGATCCATTACTGAGGAGTATATTTACTATGTAAAAGTTTATCTATAAAGTGAACAATAATTTAAATTACTTCACTGCATAATTTAAACATTAAAAATCCACGAGAAAAATAATATTGGTGTTACCTTGTATCAATTAACGGGCATTTACTTTTTAAATGTACAATACTGATACGATACGTATTTAATTGATTAATCGGTATTTTTGTTTATTTAAAAATGAATGAATTTGCAAAATTTCACTTCACGCGAAAAGTCTGTTAATGTTCATTTTTTGTTATTAAAAATATATCTGTTACACATTTCTCAAAATTATGATTATTCGTATCTCCTGATATTTTATAAATGTGAATTTATGAGATTCAACAGTATTATCGTATTAAACAAATTAAATTATCAATGCCAAAATAAATAATTTACATACAAATAAGCAAATTACCACTTGTAACAGTCACATTTTTTATAAATAATGCTAAATAATAAGTGTTAGTTTTTTTGTTTTTTTTTTCTTTTTTAATTTGAATAAAACCTCTAGTTGAAAATTACACCTGAGATAATTTATTATTAATTTACTTTTTAATATCAGATGACAAAGAATTTATAGATATAAAGAAAAATATAAATTCATGTTTCATTTCTACATTTTATTTGAAACATTTATACATATATTTTTGTTATATTTAATGTAGACATTAAATAATAATATATAATTGAATACAGTGATATAAAGTAATCTGATTGTCGAGCAATGGGTAAATGACTATATATACGCGATTATATCGATCTTGGTTTTCTCTTGGCTTAATCGATTCAATCTAATAAAAGACTGATAATGAAGCTGACAAGAGCTTAACATCGCGACATCGTAAGACGATGATGTGGAAATAGCAACTACTGAAGAATGCAGACCATTACTTGTGTGAAATTAGCATAATTCTACAAGACGAGTGTCGGGATGCAGGTACGGGTAGCTTTCCGCTTTCTATCCTTGTCTTTTTTCTGCTTTCGCTGTTTCGTTAGTTTCAGTTCACTTATTTCGAGTTTGCCTCAATCTCATCTTCTTCCATTCGAGTGAGGAACGACACTCTGACCAAGCCTCAGCAATTATTCTTCAGGCAGTTTTCTACGTAGTTTGCCTCTCTCGCGAGACCTTTGAACCCGCGGGGGGGAAAGAAAAGACAGGTGGAAAGAGACGGAAAAAGAATCCAGCTTGCTCACCTTTCTCCCACCCGTCTTTGTCACAAGGTCTCTCGCGAAAATTCACACCAAAGTCGTTCGTCAGTCTCTCGTGACTTTCTCATGATTCGCGTAATTGAGCTAATAACGAACGACACTGATTATAAAGCAAGCCTCAAAAAGATTTTCTTGTCGTCAAAGAACAATTTTTCAGTGTTTATAAATATAATAGTAGTTTTATAAAGAGAAGTGCAATTAATGTATTTGAAGGTAATGAATTGTCAATAAAAGATTCTTTTATTTCCATTTTTTTTTCTCTCAATAGTAAGATGAAATGAAAAAATTGTGATCGCGGGGTTTCGTGGGTTTAAAAGCTTTATGAAGATTAAGAATACGAAACGTAATCTTCTTTCATTTTATTATGGCATTATGCAACCGAAATTATAATGTTCCATGAAAAAATAATTCGTATATAAAATTACTAAATTTACTTTATAATTTATTATAACTGGTATTAAAAAATGACTTAATCGTCTTTTTTTCTTTTTACACGTTTTATTGTAATTATTAGCATTCATGTATGCTTTGTTCTCCTAGCCAAATACTGTCTAACTATGATTACTGTTTAACAAGATATGATATTCTTAATTCTTTCTAGTTTGTTTGTTTGATTTGATTTCACATAATATTACAAAAAGTAACATTACGTGGAAAGCTTATAAAAATATAAAGAGCCTGTAAAAAGAAAACAATATTATTAAATAATTTAAAATGTAAACTTGTATTTACAGTACATTATATTCAGTTATAATTATTACATTATTTTATTTAGAATTCTTCAATAAAAACGAAAAAGGTCATTATTTCGAAAAGAAACATTTACTGAATTTTTACTTTAATGGTCATTTAAACTGCATCATGCCGCAGCTATCAATGAAAAGATAGTTAGTCTTTAATCGACTGACTAGCAATGCGATTACATTCTTTTAACTAGCCATTTAACTTTTCCACGTACGTTTTTGTACTTCAATTTTCTACGTTCCAATTCTCTTCCAAAATGCATTCACTTTATATTTAATACGAAGATTAGTCTGTTGTGTAGACGTAGCGCGCACCTGCTCCTGGGTCTCTCAGCAGTGTTGGTATTCTGTAAATTTGTAGTTGAGTCGAACTCTTTCAGCAGTTAGTCCGTTACTCTGTCCTTAGGTTTGTCACGAAATACAGAGAGTATCCTTCGGCTCAACCCGCATCAGAGCAAGGACGATCACCAAACAACCATAGCCACGAAACAGCTCGACAAACTCTCAACTTTCGTAGTGGAGTGAGCTAACTTCAAGACCAAGTGAACTGCAGAGGACGAGCAACTTTAACCCTTGCGCCCTCATCCTCTTCATATTCTTAGATCCCAGATTTCTTCGACTGCGTTATCTGATTCAGTTCCACTTATGCGTTTAAATTTTTCTCAATGTTGCAATTTGCAACAACTTCTTATTCCAATCAAACAACAATAATTCAGCTGAAAAATCGTCCTGATACTCGGCCAACTAGTTGTTTAATGGAACTATAACGCAACTTATGATTCTTTTACTGATTGTTCTTCTTTTAAAAACCTTTCGATGTAATAAAGATTAAAATCAGGGAAAATTTTACAGAAATTAAGTTCATTAAATGTTCTTTTCATCTACGTAATTATGTTTATGAAGCTTTCTTTCAAAAGTTCACCATGTCGTTAATAATAATGTGAGGTACTTAATACAAAAAATAGATGTTGAATTTCAGCGATAAACTGTTAATTGTTCTTGCAATAATTAAAATTAATACACAAATTTATTTAATGTTTTTTTTTTAAAAAACTTAAAATAATTGTTCATTTGTTTTTCTGTTTAGCCGAAAAATATCTCTATTCTTTTTCTCTAAATGTGTTTTGTTATTATAAAACATTCAAATAAAATAATGTGTGTATCAATGTAAAATATATATTCTGTATGAGTAACATCTGTAGTATTGAGTACCGTGTAGACAAATTGTAGATAGTATAATCAATTAAATTCCTAATTTCTTATCATAAATTAATTCATAGAAAAATATATCATTTTTATTCCTATTGACATTACCAAATAATTAAATTTATAACGTCACTTAAAAGAGGTGTACATTTCAATTATTCTTAGAGTATCGTACAACTTGCTTTAGTTAAGCTATGTAAGCCGCTGATCTGTAACTGCTTTGAATTGTTATTATTACTGATCATTGTTATCCTTAACAATATGGGACAACAATAGTAGCATTTCGAATGCAAATATAATTTCAATCATAATATACAGTATTATCTATTTTTGGAAATTTATTGCCAGATTTATTTCAAAGTCCTCTGCTTATTTATAAACATCTATTTAAAATTTCATTGTATTATAAATATAAAACTCTATTTTATCATTTTCATTGAAACACGCGAATAAATTAGTGAACGATTAAAACATTTATTATACCACTGTTATTGAAGTGCATAGATAAATATCTCAATACGTAGAAACATATATAATTTATGGCTATTCCTTTCATTTCTATAATTATATTAATAATTAGTAAGGTATTTAATTACATAATAAATTTATAATAAATTGTTTAACATATACAGTAAACAGTATCTCTGTGGTAATTAGTTTCTTCAAAATGAAATCTGATTTATACGCACTAAACTTCTCTGCTTTAAACTTTTTTATCTAATTAACAAAGGTTTCATAGAAGTTTCTTTCTATAAATAGAGAGGTGTTGAATCCGAAGGAATTTACTTTGAATCTTTTAAATTCAATCGTTTTCTCATTAAAATGCATTGCAACAAAAATAGATATTTATATACATGCACATACTAATTTCATATACAAAATGATTTATCTCAAAATGTTTGAATGGCTACTAATACTATTTTTATATTAATAGAAAACTAATTTAATTTAGATATACTATATTTCAGATATATTTCTTAATATAATACAAAGCTGAAACTACATTACAGGTTTATAATAAATGTACTTAAACAAAAGTAATTGCAGCAAAACTATTATTAAAATGATACAATCATAATTATTTTTGTTTTAAAATTTTGGATAAAAATTATAATATAACGTTAATTAATATCTTTGATATTAAACGTAGTTGTATCATTCTTAAATCAATATCACAGATCTATTAAACAAATTGTATTTTACATTAAAAAAATACATTAGAAAATATTATTAAAATATTTTTAATCGCATAATTTATAATAGCAGAAGTAAAGAAGTATTTATTAATGCATAGCAAATGTATATATGCATTTCAATACTGCAGTAATTTTATGATATATTATGCATAACTAAGAAACCTAACATTTGCTAGACCAGTATGTATAACAGAATTAGTTTAAACTTATCATGATAACATTTAATACAATATGTGAAAACAAGTGTTCAGAACTTATTTGTATACAGATTTATAAGTAACATTTAATTAATATTTAATGTTTATCTCTCAGTTTTAACTACTTGTCCTTTCAATTATAAATTTCTGTGTAATCGCAAAAATGTTATTGTATTTAAAAGAAGCACGAATCGCTTTAACGACTTATTTTACTCAACTACCTTCCTGAAAAAACTTTACCCCTTAAATTCAAGACAAATTCTAAACGATAAACTTTTTATTAAGAGTTCCGTCGTGCTAGCTGTATTTTATTGATTATTATTTGTACTTATTTTATCATTATTAGTTTGAATGTTTACTCTTTAAGCAAAATGTTATGATTATTTTTCAATAATAACATAATTACCTAAATCACAACTAAATAACAAGAACAAGGAACAGAAAGTTCAGTAATATTATATAAATATTGTGCAAATTTGATTTTAATTTTAGCATCTACGATTAAAAGTTCGGATGGTTAACATTGTATCGGTCTTGTCAAAATAAGGTACGAGATTTTCAGTCATCCGTTTAATACAGAATTCCATCGTTTAATTATAACTTGTCGAAGAAGTGGTGCATAAATCAGGAAAAGGTAAAGTAAAGTTATAATTATTATTAAAGTACATAATTCTCTTTGAACCTGAAGCAAAGCACAACCTTGCACAAAGATTAATACGGAACACTTTATAATTTTTGTTCCGTAAATTTAATTTACAAACATCTGTATTAATATCACACAAGTATTGTGTTTCACATTGTAACATGAAAAGGATTTAATATTTGCTTTCATTAGGTATAGGGAAGATAATTCAGAGTACAGATAAACGTGGAGGAATTATCAGTGGAAGTTAATAATAAACATTAGGTAGACTTATAATTACAAAGAACATTTTTTGAATCGAATTGAAGAAGTAGGTTCTTGAGAGATTCCCGAGATTCATTTCCTTATCTACTTTAGCGTCAATAAAGTGATAATGACAGCGTTCGACCGAGTAATTTTTCAATTCGGAAAAACACGGTTTATTGGCGAACGTCCTTTAATAGATAGATAAATGACCGAAGAGAAAGAAATTGTGAACCGAGTGAAAGGGTCAGAGGGGTTGGAAACGAGAGCAAAACGAAAGCAATTTGCAAGCAATCAGCGTGAAACGCAGTTAAAAGCGTAGTCGGCTGTACTGAGTTCCGGATTCACTAACCTGTAAGCATCGTCCAACTAGAACGAGATGCGTCCCTTGAGACATACTCTTATTCGTGCTTGCAACTTTCTCTTGAGCTTCCTTCCTTCCAACTTGTCCTGGGTCCCTACTTTGACAACCCAATCGTTGCTTATTTTCCACTTCATGGAACGCCACGGATTTTTATGCAATTTTCGATATGTGTTTATGTTTTCTTTATTTGTAATATACATTATAAATAAACATGCACATATTAAATCAATAATTTTAATTTGATAGTGATGTTACATAATGTAACATTAGACTTGGAGCATGTATTAATACATACAGCTTACTTGCGCAGAAAACAATTTATGGATGGAATGATTAAGACATAGTAGGCTCAAAGTTAGAATCTTAAAATGATGCTTAAATGTTGAATATTTGAAGTTCATATAAGGCCCGATTCATCCTTTTGATTTGGTTCTCTCATATACTCAAGGGTTAACAGCTTTATTAAGATTACCTGATTATATCTTTGTGACTAGCACACCGAGTCTTAAATAAGATAATGTGACTTAAACTGCCAAAGTTTAGAGGGAAGTTCTTTTTAAAGATCTAAGTGGGTCTAGTTTGAACTTTAAAAGTACCATATCTGGAGTTAATTTTAGGCTAACCTGATTTGAACGCAACCGTGTCACAATCACCTAATCAATGAATTTTTTCCTGCTCGGGCATTTTTAATATTATGAATTATAATTAATCATCTAACGATGTTCAATTTTTTTTCACAAAAATAGAAAAATAATGATATAACCAAAACTGATATGAATTTAAGAGGACCTGAATATTATGGAAGATTAAATGTACTAATTGATATTAAACATGTCATTTTTGTGATATTTTAAGAGAAAGTATTTCTTAATTATATTTCAGCTATTTTTTAATCTAATATTACAATTTTGATAATTTGGATCTATACGAAGATAAAAAATGAAATCTGGTTAGAAGGTAGTATAATTGTTTTTGAATTTGAACACATCTCAATATTTGTACAAACATTCTCATTTGGAAGAACAACACGAAAGGTTAATGAAATAAAGAAAATAATTTAACATCATGGGAGGAATTAATTTTCTAAATTAAAATTTATGGTTTCATAACACAAACTGATATCTCATTACAAATAACAAATTAATTTACACTTTGAAAATTTAATATTTCATATAAATAACTAAAGATATATTCACATTATTTGAATATTTCTACCTTCCCATATATCGGCGTTTTGTTCTACTGCAATTGCACAAAGTTGCGCACCGTTTCATCCCCCAATGGTACTTGGCACTTCCGTCAGACTACATTGGTTGCAGTTACTCGCAAAGTCCCGCAGAATACTAAGCGCCATTTGGCAAGTCGAAACGTTCTCCAGAGCGCATCCGGATATTTTATTTGTCTCAGAACGAATACCTCCCCCTGGACTGACTACCACCGCCCTCGACTCTAGTTTGTCACCGTGCATGTACGTTTTGAGACTTAACGTACACCGACCAGAGACGAAATTATTATAGGAAATACTAAATTGTTGGAAAACATCATTTCTACCAATTTAATACACCAAGTTAAATTAATAAACGTATCTTACTAAATTAAAAACATTTGTATAAAAATACTTCAACACATTTGTAATATACATATATATCACAAATTTATCATAAAAAATAATATTTTCTATTTAATATAAACAATATTAGTTATAATAAAAATTAAGATAAATTTTTGTGTTTTTTTTTAATTAATTATTTGAAAAAAATAAACTCCTTCTTAAGAAATTTGTTGAATGAAGAAAACACTTTTCGTTAAATTAAATTTAAATGAACAATTAAACAATTCTGTCAAAACATAAATTTTATCGTTTGTGTTACATTTTATACCAAGGAAATTTAACACAATAGTTTAATTATCGAATCTAAAAAGTTTTCAGCAGGTTATAAAATGTTCTATAAAAACATATTTCTTTCAATTTTTTTATAGTCAATTAATATTTCGGTACATGAATATAAACAGAATTTTACACAATCATGAAAAACTAATGTCCATTGTGGGTTCGAAAAATTTGAACTATGTATTATCAGAAAATGTTAACACTAAGCAAGAAATCTTTTACGAATTTTTTCCACTTCATGACTTTAAAATATTAAAGAAAATATATTACGATATAAGTAAACTTATATATCAAGGAACAAGATTAAAAAGATAAATCGAAATAGTTACTTTTATGGATAAAGTTGCAATAAATATTGCAACAAAGGAAAATAGTTGACGACTTTACAAGTGTATTTTATTGTCCAGGAAGAAATGAAGAGCAGAAATATTACAATGTGATAATCGTCATCTTTTCTTGTATTGTGCGTAACATTGTTTCTTATTTTTGTTTTTTTTTTTTTTTTTT
>JABFOX010002054.1:0-11948 GCA_022817665.1 Axea sp. ZL-2020 | reverse complement strand
ATACTGTTATATTCTATTTTATTATTGTTATTTTTTCGTATTTGATGTATTGTATAATAAATTTTTATTTTTTATATTATTATTTTGATTCATAATTTGTCTGTTTGTTTGTATTACAAAGTGAGAAAAAATATATGTATTTTTTATTTTGTTTTTTTTGTTTTTTAATTTTTTCTATGATAATATACTCTTTTAATTTTTTTTTTCAATTTTTTTTTTTTTTTTTTTTTTTTTTTTTATAATTCTGCATTTATTAAATTACTATTTTTAAATACTTTTCGATATTGCGTCATTTATCTTATATTTAATTCAGTACAGTTAATTTTTTTTATTTTCTTATCTCGCATTTAATACTACAGTTAAAGGAGTTCTATATTTCTACAATCTTCCATTTTAACTTGCCGTTTTAAATTAATTCCATAAAATTCGTTACCTCTGTTTATGCAATCTTAATAATTGCCTCTGTATTTTACAATCTTTATAAAAAAATTTCTACAATTATTTTAATGACTTTATTATAATTTTATTTTTTAGTATATTTTAGATATATAAATAATACTCAGAGCATTTGTAAATAATTAAATTAAATGTTTTGCTAATAAAATGAGTTCTTTCTTAACTTTATAGTATCATAACTATTAAAATTATTACTTTAGAACTCTCTTATTACACGACGATATTTTAATTAAATCAATTAAAATAAAATTTCATTTGATAAATAAAATAAAATGTTTGTTTGAAAAGACACAATTTAATATTCAGTAGTTTCAGTATTAATAATTATTAGATACGTGATATGATTATTAATCTTCATATATATTTTAATAATATAAAATTTAATATTCTTTTCTTATTACTATATTTAATTAGAGAATATACTTTTTCCAAAATCACAATATTATTAATTATAGATTAGTTTCGAATCATACTGGAATCTTGTGGTAAAAGATTTTTAACAATTTTATTATTTTTGAGACATCGCCTACGAGTGCAAATGATTAATTTGGAATTTTAAATGAAATGGTTTGGAACGTGGAAATAAGTTTTGAAATAAATAAGACTTTGAAGTCTTCTTGACCATCATTTGGAGCTAATTAATGCTTCTGTGACTTAATTTAAATTGTGTACGTAATAAAATTTAATAAATTTTTGTATTTTATAAATTATGTATATAATAAAAAGGTATTATTGTTTTCAAATTTTTTAGTTGGTTGTTGTAAATCATGAAACAAAATATATAGAGGGAATGATTATTTGCATATATGTCTGATTATTTTAAATTAAAATCATATACATGCATTTTTCACTTTAAAAATTAAATTTACATAAAATGAAGGACTGTTCGGTCAAATACTATAGCAGATGATGAGAAACTCTTTTCAATTTGTCTCATTTTTTTACAAGTAGAACAAAATTGCTTCATTGATTTCTTTGACATAATATTTATGAAAAACAAGTCGTAGTAAAAAAATTTGTAGTTAAAATTATAAAAATGTTAATTGAATTACTGCAAAATTGTGGAGTATGAACTCTACATTTATTTGTAATCTTTTATTAATAGAAAGTTACGATTAGAAATTTTTTTTATATTGTACAGCCATTAAAAATATATAAAGAACATGTATTTACGTTTATTTTAAATTAATTTACGATAATGTTCTAATCATCAGCAGCAATATTATCACTGTAAAAAGAATAATTGTAAATACTTATTAAATCATTATTAATTACTGTAGGTTTTATATTAAATATTTAGGCATTGTTTATATTTTATATGATACTACTATTAACATTTTATTTAATGGTATGATAAATTATTTAAAAGTACCAGGAAAGAGTTCACTTAGCCTTTATAAACTGTCATTGTCGATTTGTTCAAAAACGGATTATTAGGAATTAAATAACTTGTGCAAAAGTCCAGACAGTAATTCCTGTTTCATTTTATTTGTTTGTATAAAATAAATTCTTATAGTTATTTTTCTATCTCGTAATAATTTTTATTCGGCCGTTAAATGTACATTCAGTACAATTGTTTATTTTTATTCTAAATCTAAATGTATCAACGCAACTTAATTTGTTGATATTTCATTAACGAAATTCACCATCCAAATTCATAAATTAAAATTACTCGCAATAATTTAGCGACTGGTCAATAAATTGACAAGCCGCGGTTATGTTAATTAGAGAGGCAAATAATTCAATGTCGCCCTTGCGCGAGTTTCCTGACGTTGACTGATCCTTACCACTCCTGGGTCAACAAAATAACGAGTTGCAAATTCAGATGGGACTGACACGTTACATCATACATCCAATACGTCAATTTAACATTGCTAATGATATACATAATTATTCGACTTTTCTATTTGGCTAATAACCGTTTCTGTATTAATTGCACAATTCAATCTCCTCACATTAATTTGATTTCGAACACGTCTGTTCAAATTCAATTTTTATTCAACGTAATTAAATTTTGGTATTATTGAAATAATAAAGAAGGAACGAAAAATAATTAGAATTAAACTATTGATTTTGTGTCTGTGACAGTATATTAAGAGCTCCGAAACAATTTTTATTCATCAAAATTATTAAAATTAATTACTGACGTTGACACTGTGACGTGATATGAGAAAACTCGTTGAAAGTTGTTGTGATGAATAGAAATTGAATTATATGGGAACATTTTTTGCGGTAAAAAATACGTTATATCAAAAATACATTTTCATATTTTTTCTGGTACGGAATTTCATAACTGAATTAATTAAGTTGTTGATTCCGTCTTTAAGTTGGCAACAAAGTCGTCAAAAAAATTGAAAATGACTCTGTTTGTTTTCTATTGATATTGAAAATTCAAGCATGAAACAACACAAGAACACGCTTCTATCTATGTAAGAGTTTGTCTCTGTGAGCACGCGTTCCTTTGGCTTCTTTGAAATCAAATTAGTTCCGATTTGATCAGAAAATATAGATGATATCTTTTCTGTAGGCATATAATATAATAATATGCTTTGCTGCATCGTCATTCTGAGAGTTCGATACGAATTTATTGGATTACGATGACTCTCATTTGCTACCTTTTTAATTCGCTACATTTCTCATTAAGCACATGTTTTATAATTGTAAAATATTTTGTGTAATATATATATTATCTAAATGACGTAATATAAACGTATTGAGTTTTTCAATAAATGTTCAGAAGTCATTTCGAATATCTAGAATATTGTGGGGACACAAGAAAACTTTAGGCACAAAATTTCTTACTGGAATTATTATGAGTTTAGTATGTTGGAATAAAATATTCCAGTAGATATTTCATATTTTTTAATATTCGAGATATAAAAGCATTTAAAAAGTAAAATAGAAAATATTGCTATAATTAATTAAAATAATATGTACTTACGTGAAAATATTTATTGTAACAACTTATAATCAAAAGTTGCTACAAATGCTACCGCATGAAAGCCACAGTATTCGCCATAGTGCTCCATGGCCACTTGTATTCAGAAGAAACTACTGTTATAATTGGTTTCACAGCTTTTATATTTGTAATTTTATTTCTTTTATAGTTATAATTTATTTGTAGTACAGTTCATAGTACGGTTAGAAGAGTGGTGAAATATCTACTACAAATGTATTCATGTAATATCTATAAACTTAGTTACATTTGTCTGAGATTAAAAAAAAGATTTATAACATAAAATAATTTTTGTGTTGGCTTTAAATCAAGATTCCCAATTAAACGTTTGGTTTATCGTATTTTTGTTCGACCAAGCCAAAAGATAAAGCCAACATTCTAAAAATGACTAAATTTACGATTTTTAACGAAAATAAATCTTTAAAGGATCTATTTTTTTTATAAACTTAACAATACTTCTTTACCAAACTAAAACACTTATTCCAATTTATGATAATCTGCAGATAAAAAGAAGGGAACTGTTATTTACTGTTAAAAATATCTTACTAAATATTTATTTAATTTAAATAAATGATAAAATTTAACTTTTGTGTGACTGAATAACATTTAAAATAAATAAACCTCATATAGCACCAATTTCCTATCCGGAATCTGAATTTCGAATACCTTTAAAGTAAATTTCTAAAACATTTTCAAGGAAAATTGTTTATCACATCAGTATAGATGAAAAGATATTATTAAATCAAGCGTTTATTTGATTTTATCAAATAATTTTACGGGCGATCATCATTTATACTTATAATTAATATCGCCTACAAATGTACAGACACGAATGCAGTAATTTACTCTGGCTAATTAAAATATGCAAACTCTTGCAATTAGTTTAGGAAAGAGGCACTTGAATTCAAGTATTTAAATTATACGTTGTTCGTCGAATTTATAACGTGAAGATCAAATTAAATAATGGATCATCAAGTCATCGATGAACAATTTTGCAAATACTTATATCTAATTTATCATAAGAATAAAGCAGTTGTCTTAATTAATCGACCTGATTTACGATGTGTTTGAATATTTAAACTGCAAAAATTAACTAATTAAATTGAGCAAATTCGATCAAATGTCATATATGTAATCACATTAATTAATTTCATAAGCCCAACAACACGCATTTCATTAAACAACGAGCAATTCGCAATAAAGTCCAAAGATGGACGTAAAGGCACGGTCGCGAATTTGCATAAATATTTTAAGTGAGCAGAAATAGATTAGCTTTAGTGATTGTTGCGAACTTTATAATTGTATCAAATCTGTATTAAACGATAAAAGCAAATAGATGTTATTATTGTCGATTACTAAAGTTTGGTAGGAAAAGGAGAGAAACTGGGGTAAGAAGCAGAAGAGTCGACTCGTTATACGAGACGTATCGTTCCAATACCACGTTAACGAGTCCTAATGGGAGTTAGAAACGATAATCGTCGTCGCCGCGCGCGAGCAAGCCAAAGTTTTCTTTCTAATTAAGAAACAAATAACCAGAGTTGACGGTGGCCCGGTTTCACGGCAGCTTCGTTAATAAACGCAGTCTTGTTATTAAGCTCGAAAATTAACGGTGACCTCGTGCGAGTGAGAGAGATAAAGGAGACGTCGCGAATCAACTCTATCTTGCTTACGTATTATCCGTGCGGCTCGTTTTAATTTGATGCCATCTGCAATGCACACCATGAACGTTGCCCGACATAACTGATTAAAAATATAATTACAATTGCAACTTCGGGGACGCGTTTCTCCGTCAAAATTAAGCCGGAATTTCATTTCATACGACTTGAGCTTCCTCTTTCATGTCGATCAAATATTGAAAAAGTTTTATCTAAATCAAACCAAGGAATAGACATTATTTTTCGGCTGGCGTTAAGTTGCAGCCGCTTGTGTAAAATTGGTTTGAATTCAAAAGAAAGCCGTGTGCGTTTAAATACAGTTATTGTTGGTTCAATTTGATACATCGTACGAGCGTTTATTTCGTAAAAAGGTATATCGCATTTAATAACGCATTTACCTTCTTGAGAATCGATATTTTATTAGATCAAACAACTTTTGTTTTGTTGAATTGTGATGCTTTTCGTTAAATTTAACGAACGTAAATGTAAATTATAATTCTTGTACAAATAATAATTGTTAAACGGGAATGTAAATGTGAGATCAAACCCTGCGACACTTCAACGTGATCCTCCGAGCTGGAACTTGCTTGACTTTTAATTAAAGTGTTCAAAGCATCGGAACGCAAATTAAATTTTTGAACTGAAATTTTTCGATTCTGGTAACAATGCGTATGATTCATAATATTGTTCTGAACAATAAACTGTTCCTCAAAAACAGAGGAACAGGAAAAGAATATTAATAGTGAAAAATGTTGATCCAATCAATGCGGCACAATGGTTTTTGAAATAATTAATTGTCAACAACTTTTATTAACAAACCGTTATATATTCGCACAATGGCTTATTATTAGCGTATATTAAATTGTAGACAAAGGATGAAAAACTGTATTTTGAGCAGAATTGTTTATAAAAACGAGAATGAAATTATGTATAATGGCAAGGTTACGATAAAGTAAGGTTGCCCAGTTGTTTGTGGATTTATTTAAATAACTTATGGAATTAAAAAATAGGTCGTAGAAATAATAATTGAAAAACTTTGTTTTGACGTTACAATCGTTGTTTTTAAATCAAGAATAATTGATTATAGTCGTATAAAAGGTATTTGTTGGTACTACGTATTCCTTATTCTGTGTTTATTAGCTTCTATTATGTCTTTTAATATTGTATTATCTTTATTCAAATTTAAAATTAGTTTTTCATATTTTTAATATAATATATTATACGTATAAAACACGAATAATTTCGTACGAAATTATTCGTGTTTTATAACTTGTATCAATTGCTGCGTTCAAAAATCATATTTTTAAATAATTAGTACTAAAATATATTACACATAATATCAAATGAAAAATGCACCATGAAGATTAAAATTTGTATCTGGTTTTCAAAAACGATTTTGACAGATAAACCTCGTATGAAGACGTCAATTTATTTATTATTATTTTTGTTATTAAAGTTTATGCTTTAATTTTCATTTTAAAGCATTGGTTATTACATTTTTTGCAAAAGCCATTATACAATAATTATCTTATAATAATTATTCAAGCTTGAGACATTTGCATTATTTGTTTAATTATAAATTTTAATCTGTTCATATCCATTAATTAATACGCAGCGTCTCGTATCTATTTCATCGTCTTCAATCGATATTCTTAATTGACGTCTTCAATTAAAGATTATGTTCTTATATTCATTTTTTAAATGCAGTTAATTCAAATAATTTATGTTTGATCATTTTAAACCAATCACGTTTCTTTATTACTTTCATTTACTAATCCCCTTATCTCTTCATTTACTTATTTTTACCTTGCATTAATCACGTGATCATTTCTTATTATTAAATAAAACGTACTTTTCATTTGATTTAATTGCATTGAATTTATGTATTTCGTGCGAAGTATCTTCATTTCAAACAAGTAATTCATTGAATTTAATTCTTATCGATGAGGAACAAGAAACAAATGTAAATTTTTGAATCAAAGGCGATTAATTATCACGTGGAATGGAAATGTAAATTGTTGGTATACGTCTTTTAGAGGTAACAGGCCAGGCTGATATCAATTGGTGGTTGTCCGCTGTTTTCAATAATGTTCCAGTACATCGCAAGAACGATAAATCCTCGTCGTGTTTCGCGTCACACTGGAAGTTCAACTTGTTTTGTGCGTGAAAACAAGTCTATCGAATTTGGAGCTCGCCTGACGTACTCATGCGGGCGGACAGCATCAAACTACGATTTGGTATTTAGTCACCATTAAGGGTGCATTAGCTCTGATTACCCGCGTAACTACCCCTGACACAGTAGTGCATACATAAAGGACATTTATGCCAGCTTGCGTACGTTTCATTTACCTGCACATATGTCGATTGATAGGCTTACTTGCGCAATTTGTACTCACGATATGAAATTCGTAGATAACATCATCAACTTGTTGATAAATATGCCATTAATTAAGGTAAAATATTGTTGTGGTTGAATTACAAATGAAAATGCTGAACATGATGAGTTGATTTATTAATTAGTGCGCAGACGTGCGGATGTTCAAATTGAAAGAAAGTGAAAGAGGTTTAATATTTTTCTAAGTGTTTGTAGGCATTCTGTGTATTGCAACTTCACAACAAAAAAATAACTCAATTTTTATTTTTTACAGATATCAATCAGGAACCAGTACCAGACATGGTGAGTAATTCGAACGATTATTTTATTGAGATAATTTTTATTTTTAAATGAATTCAGATTTATTACCGTCGATATAAAAAAAAATTATATAACGCAACATCGATTTGTTTATCTTGTAAATTGTACTATTGATAATTCTATGAACTTAATGTAGAGAACTATATTAACTTGGATTCTAAATTGGCTTGTTACTATCACGTGGAGTTTATATACATATATTTATTTACTGTAGACAAACTAATGAACCACATTTGATTAATGAGAAAAAGGGTAATAGCAAAACCGTTTTGTTGTACAAATTTATTGCAAATACCGGAATTGAACATGAATTGACATTTCTAATTTAGGCATCATTTAATGTTCAGATATCATTAAATAAAATATAAACAACAAGAAAGACATTAATGCTTCGTTATTGTCATGCATAATTATATCGATAAATTTCATTTCAGTTCTCATGCGTTTAAATCGGATGATAATTTAAATTTATATAAATCATTGAGAACTTTTTAGCTTTTAATAGGATTATTTTAAATACTGAATAATTTTTAGAATCATGCAAAATGGTGGCAAGTGTTTATTTAAATAAATATTTAATTAAATGATAAAAGTTATGACTTGTTTACGAAATAAAATTGTATTCTAAATAAATAAACAAATTAGTGATGTTTTTAATTATCTTCATAAAAAAGAAATAAAACTGAAAACAATAGAAGTTTTATAGCTGAACGTAACACAAATTTTCCAACACACAATGTCTTTTTTTATCTGTTTGAAACAAAGAACGTAATATTAAAATGTTATTTATAACAAAAAGACATCACTAAATACACTAATCAGAAACTACATTAAATATGATGTTAATTTTTACAATTTTGAACAATCATCTTTGTGATTTCATTTTTTCAACATTTATGTGATTCGTTTATATAAAACGTGAAATAAATATTCATCTGAAACATGACAATTATTGCTTTATGTTTTTTCAACGTGAGAAAATAAGAAATTTGGAACTGCAAAAAAAGTTAAACTACTTTTTTCCCTGCTGTTACGTAGTTGTGAAAAAGTTTACCTTTGTGTACTAGTTTGAAATGTGTTGTTTTACCTTCACAAATGTAAAAAAAAAGGAGTATTTTCTTATCGCGCAACAAACTTTTTATTTAACATTTATTTAAAGGACACCTGAGTAATAAATTAGTTGCTAACGATTATACGTTTAATAATATATTCAAGAGATATTACAAAAATAATTCACATCTTAATAAATAATATCGATATCTGATTTACATAACGAAAGGATCAAATTTCATTTTTCTGCAATTATGTTTGCTTTTATATTTTTATAATAATATTACACTATGTATCATTTTTTCATATAAATTTATATTTATGAATATAAATTGAGAGATAAAACTTCGTGAAGTGAAAGAAGTAACAACTTTTTATAAGAACTCATAAACTTGAATAAATCTGCAGTTTATGGTTGTCATTCATGCTGCTGTAATTACAACACTGTTTGTCGTAATGAGATTGCATTATGAAATCATTATAATTAATTCGAAAATAGTGAAAAGTGGAACTTTAATTATAATCGAAGATTAGGTCAAATTGTAATGAATGATTAAAAGAAAAGAATAACTATTTTCCAATGAAGACACACCGTAGAATTATTGTACAAATATAATACAAATGACAAAGACATTGATCACAGTTACAATTTTGACAGCGCTGCCAACATCATAGCTGTGTCTTCGTATCTTTCGTTACATATGTATTGTGTTTTTTTTTTGTATTTTTTTTTGTATTTTTTTTTTTTTTTTTTTTTTTGTATTCGTATTAAACGCGTTATGCTATACTACCGGATTTTTTGCCGCGAATGAATTTTGAGGACTTTTAAATGTTTTATAAATCTATAAACTGGAAATTACTGTTAAAATATAATATAAATTTTGTTTATAATATTTGTTATACAGATATTTTTTCATTTTTGTATTGTTAAATTATTAAACGGACATGTATTATATTTGCCTGATGAATTTAGTGTTACCTATGTCTAATGAAATTGCGGAAAAAAAGAAAATATAAATCGTCTGTATTTTTTATTTATCGCTTATAATTATATATAAAAATTTGATTATTTATCATAAATGAATTTGTAATTGTCATAAAAGTAAATCGTGAACATTTTGAGAATGGTGCAATTTATCCATTATTTGAAGACTAATTAATTTTAAATAAATCGTATATGACGCATGTAAGCACACAACAAAATCATTCAGTAACCAATTAATAGCATTGTTTTCAATTATCTCGATATGAATAAAATGTCAATAAGTACACAAGTATGTTTACTTTAAACTTGTGTTAATGGATTAGTAGTAGCATCTGTTCATACCTGCTGTTAATTTTGAGAAATACATAGAGAAAAATTATAATGTTAAAAGAATTATTTATATTATTAATTTTGTAATATATACAGTTATTTTACTTAAAAATAAGAATTTTAATTTAAGCTTTCAAGTTGATATCGAATAAACCGATAACAATTTCATATAGGATAATTTTGATGGCACTATTAAATGTTTACCTGTAATACAAGGTTTCTTTTGGCCATGTTTTACTAAACTATTTATAAATAAAATATCTGAATATCTCGAGATAAATAAAACACCTTGTATAGTTAAATATAATGCAACATTTTCACAGATTTTTAGACATATTGGTATAAAATAGAAAACGGCACTAAATTCATGAACATAAAAAGAAATAAAGATGAGATGAATAATCTAGTATTTTTTTATATATTTTTTCACGTGGAAATGTGAGCCATATAACATTATTGAATTTTAATAAACTTGTATATTTCAATAGTAATACACTTATTGTTAAACACAAAAGTAAAGTAAATAGTGCATATGGGGGTATTTGCTCATACGAAAACACGTGATTGTATCACTTATAATATAATAAGAGTAACATTATATTATATTAATTTGTCTTGAATTCGCAGTACAGAGTAGGGACAATCAGTTATTGTCTACATAGAAATTACAAATACACATTTTTACTGAACAAACATATAACTTGTGTTCACACTTATGATGCACACATGCGTTGCATATGGTTCGAAATAAAGAAAATCTAAGCATACTACATCCCTTGTTTCCCTTTCCCTTTTCACTCAAGTGTTATCTGGAAATCATTCTACATTCACTTGTTTTATTATGTAATTTATTACGGGAAACTCGGTTCATGTAAAAAAGCAACAAAATAAATTATATTGACGCCATCGTGTCCATACACAAATACACGCCAAATTACTCACTGCCTTGTATTTTTAAATACAGAGAGATGAAAAATAAAGTAAACTGAACAACCAGAATACAATTGTGAAAGCAATTAAATACCTGTTGTATATAATATTATATAATATTATGATATAAGTATGTAATATTTAGTTATATACTTTTTGACAAACGTGTCTTTCATTACGGAAAACCAACAAATGTATTAGTATGAAGAAAAATTAATTGGGATAATGTTCACATAAAAGAATATTTACATTAAATATAAAATTATTGTTATCTTTTGTTATATTAAATCACAATGAATAATTCATACCAGTTAAGAATTGAATTGGGTATGTAGAAGGGTTCTGATCCAGCTGCCTGATAAGCTGACTAAAGGTACGATTATAGAATCTATCAGAAACTGATCAAGATTATACATATGGTCCTGACCGTAAATGTATCGATTAGGATCAGGATCGAATAGAATCTCATTGTACCATGGTTGGTGTTAAGGAAATGATAATTTAGCTTCAACAAAATTTTTAAGTGGAGTGGGTTCCTGTTAAAAAATTATCACACCATTTTATACCTGAATCTGAAACCTAAACTGAAAATCGGTGATCATGTTACAATTCAGCTCTCGTTACAAATGGTTTATAACGAAATACTTTTGTATCTTTATGAGACTTCAATCAAACATTTGTTAAAAAACTCAAATTTAGCGAAAGATCTTTCAGTACCCCTTATAACTTATTACAGGAAACGAAGAATTAAATTCCTAATTATATCAAAACGTAAAAGAACTTGTATATGATAATAAATTAAAGGTAAATTTCAACTTTTTGGTAGTTCTAATAAAATAAAAACAACTAGTAAATTTGATAAACAAATGCTTATTTTATTATAAAATTACA
>JABFOX010002053.1:0-11949 GCA_022817665.1 Axea sp. ZL-2020 | reverse complement strand
TTAAAAATTATTAAAATAATTATAAAAAAAATAACTCGATGATGTTTTAGTTAGATTCATTCATATAAATCATCATTTGATTTCTTCAATTCTCGCATTGTTTTCTTAAAGTAACGCACACTCAAATGTTCAAGATGATCAGTGCATTTATTCTTTTGATTTGATGTGTACTAAAAAAACAGTACCAATGCACGCGTGTGAGACGTTAAACATCGAGTTATACACGCAAAACTGTTTTTGTGCGGTAGATAAGGACCGCATAAAAGAAATTGCACAAGAAAAATATGTACATACATATACATTTATGTATACATTTGTACATATTTATATATATATTTATTATACAAAAAAAACACTGATAGAAAACATTACAACAGTGTAATAATGCCAACATCGTTGAAATTCATATACAGCATAAAAAAATCGCACAAAATAAATCGTATAAAACAAATCGCATAAAATAAAAGAACATAAAAAGGACCAGACAAAAACAGGTTTCACTGTATATTTAATATTTTTCCATAGTTATAAAAAACTTTATTAGTTTTTTTTAACTATTAATTCTTAATTAAACCAAAGTTATATGACTAATAATAATAATAATAATAACAATAATAACAATAATAATAATAATAATAATAATAATAATAATAATAATAATAATAATAATAACAATAATAATAATTTTATAGTGACGAATTTCGTAATCAAATAATATTTATTAAATAAAAAAATCAAGTATAAAATAAATAATCATAAGTATTATTTTATTACTGCTTTCAAACGAGTCAATATTCACGAATTATGACGAGGTTAATCGATCTAACGTGCGTTATTAGGGTATAGATAACACAGGCTGATTACATAAAGTTGAATGCTGGCGTCTTTGGTCAGTGAACGTTTGATGTGAAATCAAACTAATCACTGAAAATACTTTAACCATAATAAGTTGAATTTCTTCTTTATGCAACTTAATAAATTGTTTAAAATGAAAACGATAAGTTAGAATAAAAAATATAAAATGAATAATTCAATTATTATTTTTATAAAAAAAATTACAATATTAAAATCTAAAACAATTTTCTGTATATAATAGAATATAAGATAAAATGTTACAAAAATATAACTTTCGTACTAATTTCTTTTTTTAAATAATATAGAAATTAGTAAATCAATCTTAAATAAAGTCTATCTGTTGGAAAAGATATTAAATAAAATATCTTAAAATTATTTGTAATTCGTCAAAAATTTGTTTTTTATACGTTGATACAATATATTTGATTTTGATTGATTATAGTAATTTCATATGACTAATGTTTTAAGTTAGATATCTAACACATTAAGTAAAGCAGCTGAAGTCCTTGACTATATTTAACGTTTTCAATTAATATAATATGCAAATATATAATTTAAGATTACCAAATCAATGTAATTCCCATTTCAAACCGAACCTGGTAATTGTGGAGTTGAGCTCATTCAATTACAGCGAATGTTAATATATGAAACCGATGCAAAATATTACTGTGTTTACGAATCTAAAAAGAATTTGCAGCAAACTTTAACAATTTTCGAGATATTGGTTCAAAATAAGCATCCACTGGAACCATATTTAAATACCATTTATTATATACCAACTAAAACAACTATGTAACAAAACTAATACACGGATGCTTATATTAGACAAAATTCTTGATTATCTCGAGAACCACTACTGATTGTAGCAATTTTTTTTCAGTCTCGTAATCAGTATCAAAACTTGCTTGAAAAAACGTTGAAAAAACTTGAGAAAACTTGAAAAAACATCCGAGCAGAATTAGAAGGAGGGAGGCATAGTTCTACTGCACAATTACTAATTTATTATATTTTAAATATTCATCATTCATAACATTCATAATAATATCTGATTTAAATTAAAAATAATTTTAACTGAATTTAAATAATAATATTGACGGTTAAAAATCAATCGTCGATGAAATAATCCCGTGTAAAAATTTCGGTGGTTTGTCAGCCGTTAAACATTGACCAAATATTGATGTAAGATCCGATTTCGATATTACTAAAGAATGTAAATGACATACTAATGTACTTTGTTTCATTACTGGTCCAGAATTTTATATATAATCATTAAAGTTTTATATCAAACAACCTATAAAGCATGAAAAATTATAAACAAATATTAATATTATTGTTTTTCGTAATTCGTATGTTAGATCTAAATGTAATGCTTTCATAATTCATATATGATATTTATAAGGCATATATTACTTATATCCATACATGAGTTATGTGTATGCATGTATATACAATGCACATTTTAGTATCATCGTACATAATATACAATTTATATAATGTACTTAAAATTTCTTTATGTAATAATGGTATAGCAACATATTTACCCGTGTAAAAATTGTTGTACTGATATTAGTAATGGCTTAAAGTATATGGCCGTTTTATTCCAATTATTAGTCAACTATTTATAAAAAGTTTCCCGTATGATTTGATTCAAAACATTTAATTATTTACACTTCTGTTTTGTGTTCATATATATAAAATATACAAATGTATTATATTAATATTGAATATAATATGCTTTATGCATTAATAAATTTTGTTTCAAAAAAAATAATCTTTATGTTCATAATCAAATAATATTAAAGTATTAACATTATGGCTCCAATAAAAGTTAAAATTTTTAGTTTAGTAAACTTGTTACTGTAATTAAATAGCCTTCAAAAACTGCAAACCCTTTCATCGTTGGTATTATACACCTTCAAGGGTTACAGTGGACACGTCCATTATAATGTAACATTATTATCTGTGTGAGAGTTCCTACATTACAATCCTTTTTTATATTCCTGAATTACAATCCCGTTCCTGGAAACCATACAAAATGATGATAAATTACGGTCGTACGAAATAAAGACGATTCGATTTCTTCAGAGTTCAAGAATCACTATATAAATCTAGATATAGAAAGAACGAAGGAATGTCCATAATCCATACACATATTCATGTATATTACACATACGTAGTACGAGTTTATTTCTGATTTGTGCTATCTAAAAAATTCACAAGTCTACTTCTAAAGTGATAAAACTAGCAAGTACCTAGTATGTTTCTGAACACACAAATATACATTTATAACTTTTGCTACTTTTCTACAAAATACTTGAGCACATAAACCATTTCGACAAACTAACTTTAAGCTTGAAGTTCTTCCATATCTCGCTCATTTGCACCACGTCATATCCTGTACAACTATTTTCTTGATGATAGTCTTTTTCAATTCAGGTAGGTTCCACTAATGACAAAGATGATCTCTTTACACATTGAAAATTAATGGTAAAATATAATGATAAATTCAATAAACTTTTTAAGTTTAAAAATTGTTTTCTTGATTTTTGTTTTCGCGATTAAAATTTTGTACAATGGATCTTAGTTAATTGTACTTTATGATTTATTATAACGAGATAATCGTTAGTTTACAGATGCAGCCGGAAGTAGTCATACGTGCAGGTAATTCAATAGTGACCTCCTTCCGTAGATCAGTTTCGAAATTCTCGAGTATGAACAGGTTCATGTAATCCAAGTAATAACACAGATTAAATTCATCATTAAAATACTACTGATGTTAATTGATAATAATTATTCTATAGTATGTCGAATTTCAGAGTACTTTAAACTATATGATTAATAAATATTCAATCGCATCTTGGTATTAACAAAAACTGATAGTGATGATAAGCTTTTACATTTCTGAATAAATCTATTTAAGTAAAACGTTAGTTTAGATTGTTTGCACGCTAATCAGTCAATGAATAATGTGTCATTAACTTTTTCAAAACTACGAAATATGTGCAACTTGTACAATTGTTAGATTTTTTTTACTTATTGTTGTCACCTTATTTAGACGTTCTGACCATAATCGGTATCCGTACGAGCTCATTTAACTCCATAAATCATCAAAAACTGATTACTTTCATCGAAATAGATTCTTTATAGCATTCCTTATACATATTCACAAAATATATTGTTACAAATAATTTACAGTTCCCTGAATATAACAACATAACAATCTACTTTGATGTATATAATATCAAATCTTACATAGTCAGAATACATATTGCACACGTTACATGGAATAAAGTTAAATGAAATAATATTTGAAACAAAACTTATTTTAAAATATAAAATCATAATAAAATTTATTAAGCCAAACCATTTACTTAATTTTACTAACTTTTAAATAAATACATATATTATTAAGTTGTATGAATTATTACTTCACTCAATAAGTCTGCGGTTTGATATATATATATATATTTCATACCATTCTTTAAACTATACAAGTCAAAATTTCAGTGATACCAGATTTGTACTATTCAAAGCAATGGATAAAAAAAATTTCGTGTGTTGATTAAACATTGTTCTTTACATACTGCTGAAGCCAAACAGTGGCTTAATAAGTGTTATGGAGACTCTGCACCAGGCAAATTAACTATTATTGAGTGGTATGCTGAATTTAAACAAAGTCGTACAAAAACCGATAACGCCGAATGCTCTGATCATCCAAAATCGGTAATTGTTCCAAAAACATAAAAAAAAGTCCACAAAATAGTTTTGAAAGACCGTAAAGTGAAGTTGCGTGCGATAATTGATTCCTCAAAGATATCAGAAGGCAGTGTATTTACAATTTTATACGAAAATTTGAGCATGCGTAAGTTGCTTGCGTATCAATGTTGATGAATTAAGACAAATTAATGAAAAAAATTTGATTTTCTTAGTTATACCGGAAACTTATTGAGTGATATATTAGATATGTTTCACTTATTTAAATTTAGAAAGTAATTTCATTTTAAAATTATAAATTATTTTTATATTATAGAATTAAATATATTCGTAATATGGTAATGAATGTAAATAAATAAATTTTTTAAATCGCAAAAGAAATATTTGGTGTGCAAATAAATTTTCGCCATTTTTTATAAAAAATTGAGCATTTGATGTGGAAGAACGGAATCTACTGTTTAATTCGAAGTATTTTCTATCGCTTGCCACTACTTTTTTCCATCTTTCTAGCAACATACGGATACCGTGATAGAAGAATCCTTCATCTTTTAAGATCATTCATGAATCAACACAATTTTTGATTTTTTCATATGATATGAAATGTTGCTCAAACAGGTCATGCGCCATCGATTGATACATGAAAATCAAAAGGAGCAAGGCCTGGTAAATACGGCGAGTGAGGTAGAACTTCCCAACTAAGTGTTTCTAAATAGGTTTTGACTGGCATCGCAACATGTGGACGAGCATTATCATTCAGGAGTATACTTTTGTCGTGTTTAAAGTAGTAGTCAGCGTGCTTTTCCTTGAGTGCTTGACTCAGTTTCATTAATTGTGTTCAGTAGATATCCCTAGTAATAGTTTCATTCGGTTTGAGCAGCTTCTAATATACGACACTAAGCTGATCCCACCAAATACACAACAAAAGTTTGTTCCCTCGAATATTTGACTTAATTGTAGATGTTGAAGCATGGCCAGGTGATCCACGTGGTTTCTTCATTTTTAAATTAACATAGTGGATCCATTTTTCATCACCATCATACGGTGAAGAAAATCTTTTTGTTCATGCCTGACAAACAGCATTTCACATGCCAAAAATGGACGTTCAACGTTTATCGGTCTCGATTCATATAGAACCCATTTTATTTGTTTTTGAATCATTCCCAATTTTCAATTTCCATTTCAACCGATTGAATTGCTTGTTGAGTCACTCCTAATATAAGTACAAGTTCGTCTTTTATTAGAAACGAATCTTGATCCAATAATGTTTCTAATTTCACGTCTTCTTACACTTTCGGCCTTCCACATGTTCTTTATCTTTGATTTCTAAATCACCTTCTTAAATTTTTGGAAACTACTCACGACAACTTCTCTCACTTAACACAACCTCACCATATGCTTCTACAAGCACTCGATGCGCCTCAATTTCAGATTTCTTCAAATTGTAAAAGTAAATCAAAAGTTCCCGCAAATGACGGTTATTCGATTTGAAACTCATCATTTTCGCATTTAAAAGAATGTATTATACTTATAAAATAGCACCAATATATTATTTATAATGATGTGTCTTTCCCACATCCGTTTGGAGTTGTATTTTACTTATGTTAGGTGAAATTATTTTATGTAGTTTAAAAGTGGTCTTTTCAGTTTCAGGAATACGAAAAAGTGTTATTGAATTTTGCATGTTAGCGAGCTGTAGAGCGAATATCAATTTTGATACTCTACAATTGCACTAAATTTATATTTATAATGTAGTTAATCAAGCGTAAATAAAGGTTGCATGTTTAATAACACAATTAATAGTATGTAAAATATTTAATACATCAATAAATAAGTATTAATTTCAAAACTCAAACTAACCAAAAAAAATGACTTACTTGCTACTTATATTGTTAGGAACGTCGGATTTTGTTGAAAACAAAATATTCATTGAATAAAAAACAATTGACTATTTTTACCTTTTAATGTAGTGATGTTTTTAAACATATTTATTTATAAAATAAAAGAATCCTTTAATAATTTGATTTATATTATTTTTCTAACTATTAAAAAATACCGTTGTTAATAAATGTATGTATTTTTATGAATAAAATAAAATTGGTTATTAATTATGAACACTTAATTGTTGATAACTGATTTATATTTTAATTATTTAAATTTATTGACCTGTGATATTCAAATAAATTATAAAATGTAAGATAACTAAATATAAAATATAAAAATGGTCTAAATACTTAATAGGAATGAGATAAAATTTTAAAACATAATAAACACAAATATGGTTACTGAAATATTATTTCACTGCTTAAGTTTTTACATTTTATTCTTATATTTTACCATTATTACGCAATATTAATAAAACACTTAGACAGAGATATTATAATATAGTTAAATTCATTGTGCGATAATACAGTGAAGTAAACTTTTGTCAAACAGTCTTAAGTAAATCGAAAATCAATATATCTGTTGCAATAATAACATACACAATTTAGTAAATTATAATTAATATTAGTATTTTTAGTAAATTATAAAAATATTAGTATTTTTGGTGTAGAAAACATTGATTGGTGGCATAAAATGAGTGTTCTTTAATCAAACTTAGTCGAAAGCTTTTTTTACAATAAAACAACTTTAGTCAATTAAATTCTAAAATCTACACTTTAAACACATTCGTATATCGTCATAGTTTGTAACTAAAACATAATACCTTAAAATCAAAACGGAACGATATAATCGACTATCTCATAACACATTTATAATCAATCGTTTGACTCTGTCCTGAATATATATCGAGCATTACTGGAACATATATTAATCATTTAGAAATGTCGAGCACGTATCAATAATTGGGGGCTTGTGGTTTGAGCAATTGCAAAACTGAGATGACTGAATCGCGAGATACTCTTTTGCGAACAACCGTGACGGAAAACAAGAGACTGCTCTCGAATGTGTAATAAAAGCTAGTAACGCTCGGTATTGGCAAGCTCTTGATTTATTCTTGCCAACTGTATTCGAGGCTTGCATGCGATATGTCCTCCATACTTCATTCGTACTTCACGGGACTCCCCCTCTTTTTCATTCTGTGGTGTTTTCTCTCTACCTTGTTCCTTCAGATTCTTATCAACGTTCAAGGATTTATAACTCGAAACGAGAAATCTCGCACGTACGAGTTTTTGACACTCGATTCTTTCCGCTTCTGCATTCAACTTATTCTTTAAAATATTCGTATGACGTTAAGTGGGCATAGCATAAGTTTCGTTACAAAGTACGCAACGCAAGAATCCATGTCAATTTTCCAGTAAGTTCATTTTCTTCAGCAACTTTCGCTTCGATTTTGAGAAACTTTTCAAATTATTTATACTTCCGATTGAGGTTACTTTAACTAAAAGATCTTTTTATTAACTAAACTACTTATTAGAATTTATCATGTCTCTAAACGCGAAGAAAAGAACATAAATCTCTTAAATAAAATGTGAACTAGGTGTTCTCCAATTCTATAAGCCATGTTTCAGATTAGAGCACGGTAATCTCGTTTAAATAAATTTGTAATATGGTAAAATAGCAGTTGTTAATTAACAGTAATTAATCAAGATTTCTGTGCATTAATTACAATTTGTATGAATACAAGCCGAAAAATTAGAATAGAGAATAACTTTTATCATAGGGTTCAAATTTGTATATAATATCCTTATAAAAGCTACAATTAAACCTTAAACGAAATACGTAATATAAATTTTGCATAATTACAAAAGTAGTAAATATAAATAAAGTTAAAAACCACTAATACTTTTATATAATGATATACAAACGATTGAATTTCTCGAAAAATAGCAACGTTATTAGAAAATATTAAAATATATTTGTAATGTTTTCATAATAACTATTTAGTTATAAATAAAACTTATTACACTTGTAAATGAAGTAGGAAATAATTTAAAATTTGAAATTGAAATTCCAGATTTTCTTAGGATTTTAAATTCATTATGAATGCTTTGTGAATAAATCACTAACAACCATCATAATAATAAGCTTATTTCGAAGGCGGTTAATTTCTAACACGATTCAATAGTGCTGTCATTGTCTAATATAGCAATTTTGTAGCTCATAAATAAAAAAAAATATTACATAGAATCAATAACGTTTTTTAAAAACCTAATATACCAAAGTAATATTTTATTGTTCCAACGTAATATTTCTATCACTTCTCCTACATTGGCATTTACTAAATTTAACAAATGATTTTAGGGAATTCACCATAAACATATGTAAAAACAACATTTAACTTGAATTTTTTCGACATTATTTTAAACAATGTCGATAAAATTAATATTTTAATTTAATGTGTATGTCCTTTCATAAATAAAATTTTTTTGTATGAAAATAAAAATATAAAATAATACAATAACTTCATATTTTTTCGGTATTTTTTTTTTTTTTTTTTATATCTAAAAACACATTTTTTTATATAAAAACAGATCAATGTGTAATAAAAAAGATTTTAACAAAAATAAGAATAAAAATGTGCCGTTAATATAATAAGAGTCAAAGTTTTGTTAGAAAATTAAAATAAATATCTATAACATATCAAACTATTTTTGATGCCTGTAGTACAGAAATTTACTCTACAAAAATTCACAGCTGATTTACATTTGTTGGAATAACAATTGCCTACCATTTCAAAATGGTGTAGTTATCTTTTGTCATAAAAAATATATCATTCTAGATGCAGAATGTAAGTCCGATTTATAGTAGTTTATATGTAACAGTTTTCTTAATAAACGATGAGTTAATTAAAACGAATTATACAATAAAGGAGATTTTTAATTTATAATAATATTTATTTAGTAATTGGATTGCAATTGTACGTTGTTGTAATTGCAAATTTATAATAATATTATAATAATTTTAATTTATAATAATATTTTGTTAAAGTTTTCATAAGTATATTATAAAATTTATTCAAATCCTGGTATAAATTTTATACAAATATAATATGTTAATCAAACTCAAAATTGCACAAATATAAATGATATGTAAACCATGTATAAATTATATTATAATTAATGCAAGTCTTATGTATAATTTATGTATTTCTGAAATTCATTTTATCATAAAGTGGAAGACGTATTTGACATAAGTATTAGAAATCATCCAAATACAAATTATTATTTATATCGAAGATTTTTAATACAGCATAATATAATTAAATTTATACATCAGAGTGCTAAGGTTCAATTCATCTAATTAAGATTCCAAATACGAAACTCATTTAATGCCATTTATTTTCTTTAAACGTTAATTCTGATCTGCGACTAATTTCACGAGGAAAAAGTTACATTTAATGACGGATTTATTGTTAAGATTAGTTCACAAAATAAATTAAAATTAGTATAAATCGTACACATGTGTTAGACAATTATTTTTATAAATTTTCAATGTATAATATCCTTAGATTATTATTTTAAACTTATACTTAGAGTTTATTTATATTTAAAAATTTATTTGTTCAGTTTAATGTTTACTGTCGATCAATAAGTAAATTCATATTTCTTATTCATATTATGTATGCACCGCTAATTTATAAATGAATATCCTTGCATTATTATTTTTTATGAATGTATAAATGACCTTTATATTTTTTCAGATATGATATCATATGTTTTAGTTAATTAATAATATTCAGTTAGAAGTTATAAATACAGCCTTTCCTCTCAATAATACATTCTAATGTTGACTTTTGAGTAATAATTAATTTCAGAAATTAATTAACTTTTGTTTATTTTTACTTTGTACAAAGTAATATTATATCATAACAGCATTAATGTGATACTTAAATAACAGATGTTCGTCTGTATATAACACTGTAATTTCTTCCGTGTAACAATAATTTGTAAAGTTTGTAAAAGCACAAAACATTGAAAACTATATCATGTTACAAGACAATTTATCATTCTCTGAGATTATCGATATTTCATGTTGGCAAAACTTTTTAGTTTGTGGAGTTCTTTGAAAAATATGAGAGGTATGTTTTTTTATCGACCAAAGAGCAGAAGCGTTTGAACGTTAGCTTTGATTTATAAGGTTTTGCATGTTGGAAAATCTAACATCAGGCATTATTTCAAGCGTTTATATTCGTTCCATTTGTTTTACCATTCTCTTAAAAACGAAATCTTATGAATAGAATTTGTGTAACACTAACAGAAAAAATAATAATTAAATTATTTCGCTCGAATTTACATTTAAATTTTCAGTTATTCGTTAGCATATGTTATTGATTAATATAATAATTTTTAATAAATATATATATATATTAGTGTGTGTATAAATATGAAATTATGCTTATTTGTATTAGTCATTGAAAATTTTTTCAATAAATTGAAAATGTACTTCAATGCATAACAGTTAAGGGTAAAAAATAATTTCGTTACAACTGAAACAAGTTCATGGAAAATCGATTATTATACTGACAGAACAGTTATTTGTAATCAGCTTATCTATGCATTCAACATGCTGTAATGTATTAAATGAAATAACGTTGGAGTACATTCTGTCATCAGAATTTATATTATTTATCATGACTCGATAAAATATAGTGATATTTTACATTCAAATAAATTTGTTTCAAGAACGAATGTTTCATAACTGATAATTCGTTTTTTATAAGACACAAGAAGGTACTTTTAATAAAATGAATATGAATGACGGTATAACAATTCCCGCAATATAATATAATTAGAACAAAGCACTTGAATACAAAAACATAACAATATTTACCGAACATATTTTGCATAATTATATATTAGTTATTATGTACTAAATGCATATTTCATTAATTAAATGTATATTGACTGAAATATTGAATAAATACTATTAATATACTACGAGTACCATTAATATTTTTCACTTGTGGTAAATGCATTATAACTACATTTTTGTTATATTAAAATTCTGAAAAAAACTTTGTCATGAACACGATTTTTTAAATACTACTGAATATTGTAAAATGTATTACATATATTTAATCAGTTCTTAAATTACAGATGTATTTTATAATCATTTTTTATCAGCAGTTGAGTGATCAATTTTCTTTTTGAAAGTAGATTTTTCATATATTTTATGTTATTTACAATTGTAATTTACTTTTATTTTCATGACCAGTTTGATTAATTCGTAATAGCCGTTAATTTGAAACATTTACGTATAAAATTTAATTAGCAAATACTAACTGTGTTCTCACCGCAATAAATTCTTCATTATTTAAAGAATATTTGTTTAAATTCTTTACGTAAATTATATATACAATTTGATAAATAATAATAACCTTACAAAAAGAGATGCACTACATGCTTTAACAAAATTTAAACATAATTGTCTGCTTTTTTT
>JABFOX010002052.1:0-11943 GCA_022817665.1 Axea sp. ZL-2020 | reverse complement strand
TAAGACAAAAAAAGTTAAATAAAATAACCTTTTCTCCCTAAACAAACCATTATAATTTATTTTTATTGAGCTTGATTACTAACAGTCGGAAAATTTGTTTGCAAAGTTCATGTACTGATGATAAACGAAACTAATTTTTAATGAATTCGACGTACTGAACACGAATACCATCACGGAAGAGCTGGCCTGGCTCTTGTTTCGAAGATACAAGAGTTTCATGATATAATGTACCTTATGTTCAAATATCATTATTGCTACAACATCGTTAAGGATAAAATAATTTGTTATTCATTATGACGAGTAATATTTTATTTAAAATATTCTCATATATATATGAATTAATAAATAATATAATAAAATAAACATTTTAAAAATAAAACGCTAATAGAAAAAATCGTCTCAGTTTATACGTGCCAACTACTATTGGACTACTTTCAAAAATAATGTAGATGTGAAACATAAGTGAAAAACACAATGAATTCATCAAAGAAGTTGCTAAATTTTTATTTAATATTTCCATTTTTATTTCTTTATAAATGAGCTAGCGAAGAAGACATGAAATACATTGATTGATATATTTGTTTGCCCCTAATTATATGAAAAATGATTAATTTAATTTATTTCATCCTTTTGTTTTAATTAACAATTATTGCAGAATTTTCATGTAACAGCTTCTAATGTACACGTGTATTTTAGTTTTCATTGTATTTTTGCAATACTTCTTTAACTGTTTTTCACACGTATTCAATGCCATCGTTGCAAACATGCGTCAATCTAAAAGATTCAGAACTTCAGCAATTTAACGAAAAATAATATAAAGGAGTGAATAATGTACTATAGAATTGTGAGCTAAACGTAACATGATCTGATAAAAGAATGATTACACAATTGAAAAGAATCACTACTTTATTGCAAAGTAATCAATCGTTTTCATTACACGACCAGCAATAAAGTATTCAGAACTATTTGTTACATAAAAGAATCAAAACTCTTTTCCCTGCTATTCAATTCTTTAGATCCAGTCAATCCTTTTCACTAAATCCTCTACACTCAATCCAGATAAATCTTAAGCAAACTTGTCTAAATTATTTAAAACCATCAGTGTCTTATAGAAAAAATTTCTGAAAAATTTTAATAGAATACATCATATTTATTATAAAAATATTTATGAGCGATTGTATATTTATATATCATACTTGTATAAGTTATTATACAGTTCATATAGAACAATTTTGACGGTCGCATTAAAGAGTCAAATTTAACTCTGTGTATATACAAATACGTAAACTCATATATAATAAACTTAATCTCATATCTTTTCTCAAGATTTTAATCTACAAGAAGGAAAGTGTATCGTGAAATTTTATTAAATTTTAAGTGAAACTGGGATATATGGCCATCGCTAAGAATACTTGATATTGAATACTATATATAGGTGAGTGCCAAGTTTATGAATGAAAAAGTTTATGAAATACAAAGTTTATGAAAGCAAAACTTTACGAATTGCTAAATTCAGTTGGACTACACTTGAATACATAAGTAATTATGAATCTGACAGTTATTAAAATATACACTGAAAGAGAAATGCAATACATCTTAATAAATATTTATTCCAAAAGCAGTAAGATAACATTTATAAGTTTCAAAATAAAATATTTCATTTTAAATTCATATTTTGCTAAATTTAAATCAATTTCTTTAAAACACGCATTTTTATTTTAGATCAATATTAGTGTTGAAAAAAACAGTTTTTTTTTATAGTGCAAATAAGTGTCATTTCTAAAAATTGTACAACAGTTTGCCTAGGATTTGAAGAAAATTTATTTTCACTAATTTAATAATAATAAAGATAAAAGGGTGTAATTGAACATTGAACCCTTACTTTCTTACACATGATTCAATGCTCTCTGCTTAGTTATTTGTTGAGTCTTGTACATCATTCATTTATATTCAATATATGTTACATAAAATTGTTACGTTATCTTAAAATTGTTGAAGGTAATGAAGTTTATATAATGAAATAATGCTATTGTTATAGTTATAAAAACACTAACGATTGAAACAAGCTTTGTTTGTGTTGTGATGTATTTGTGTGTGACATGCATATATTAAAATTAATGTTTTAAAAACTGTTAAAATCATTAGTTTAATATTCTTCATTATTTCAATTTTCAACAAAATAAAATATATTGTCTATTTCTATTACTCAGTACAGTTTAAATTAATACATATTCTTTGATCCCTTTCGCTTTTGCACTAAATAAATATAAAAGATAATTGAACTTGAAATAAACCTTGATTCATTCCATCGCTTTATCGAGTTTTGGTATGATTTTATTGCACAAATTTATACTATATATGTAAAATAGCAAATTTATACAAACAAATGTAATATTGTCGTCATAAAAATGTTTTAAATATTGAAGAAATAAGTTTTCAAAATGATGTTGAACTATAAATCCGTAAAAGTATTTTCTTTGTTAATTAAAAGACAAAAATACTGTATCCATTGTGAACGATGCAATAAATCTGTTTTTATGTATGGATATATACTTTATATCATTAAATACACTTTAGTAATATGTCATTCTAAATTAGGAACATATTTATAGAAAAAAAAGTCAGTTGCATTCGTTTAATTGTATAAACAACATTTAAGTACAATACAATTTTAATTATTTTTAAATGTGTTTAAATTCAATAATTATAATTTCATATATTTTCATACAAGATAATTAAAAAGTTAGGCGCACTACTTAGACGCACTGAAAAATGAACCTTTTTTTGAGATTTTTTTTCTCGAAAACTATTCAATGGATTACAATGAAAATTTGAGACTTTATTGTATATGTTTTAATGTATTCTTTGTATACATTAAAGATTTTTTTATTAACATTTACTATACAGAATGGCATCTTGGCACTCTGTTACTTGAACATGTGTTTTTTCTGAGGATTGAATCGGTTTACACCATAGCAGTCTGCAAGCACTACCTAGAGCAAAAAACGAATTTGTCCTTAATCTACATTACTTTTTCTAATAAAATACCCACGATTATATAATTTTTTCAAAAAGTCGCAAATTGGCCTCAATTGGATTTTTTTTCATTTTTGGCTAAAAATCGACCTTAAATTGTTTATAAACAATTTAAATATTTATCAATCTTAAAAATCGTGTGTATTTCCCTATATAATTTATCTAAGAAGTTACAGTTAAAATTTCAAGTGAATCCGACAAAAGTTGAGCGAGTTACAATGTACGGCAATTTGAAAAACATAGTTTTGATAAAAATGCGTTTAAAGTTTCAAAACGCAATTACTATGTAAAATATTTAAAATATCGGCTTGAAAAATTTTCTACTTTTACTCTCCTATGCCAGTACCATATAATATTTCTTCAAAGCATGCATTTTGCTCTTCTTCTTCTCTAAGTTATGTAAAGTCCTTTCGAGCGCTTTTTCGGTGTTTCAACATTAAGCAGTTTGTGGCTTTTATCCGACGTTCATCAACTTCCATAGCAAAATTATATAATTCAGTGTTGATCTTCAACTGAAGTGTGCTCATAACACTTAAAAGACCTTGAAAACCATCAGTGCAAGTCATAACTGCGATGTTAGTGGCAATATCAACCACGCTTTTACCACTGGAAATTGTTTCTGGTATAATAAACCAAACGACATTGAAACTTTCGTTGGAATTTTAAGTAAATCCAAGGCAACGGAAGAGAAGATCGTCTCGTGTTAAATCTGCGTAGATTTTCTGAAAAGCATCAAAAACTAGTATTGGCATAGCTGGTTTGTGCATGTACATTTCGAGTGTATGCGAGACTTTCGCTTTTCGCCAAGAGCACCAAGAATTTTTTCCCTCGGGACAGCTGTCGTGTTGAGGTTTTACATCTGTTGATATTTTATGGTACAATGTAGCATAGATCTCGTTGCGCATGCTCTTTACTGAATCTATATTTCGACGTATCACGAGACCATAATACACACTCAGTTCGTCGATCAATTTACCGGTCAACTTGCTTCGACCTCCAAGATTTTTTACTACTTTTTTTAAATTTCGCAACCTAGTTTCAAGTCTTTTTTTAATGTGTTCAATACATTCTTTCTTGGCAAAATCATACGGCTTGGCATCTTGAATACTTTTACATGTTTTGCTATTACCGTCCCAACATAATAGGCCTATCGAGCATTATATTTGGATTCGGAAGACAAGAACATTTCTACATCAGACTGCATCTTTCGTATACTTCCGGTGTGATTTGCATCACAATATTTTTCGTGTAAATATCATACCATTCATCATACTCGGCAGTGTGCTTTTTATTCCAATACTCGCTCTGCTTACAGTACTTTAATTTTACACAAATATCTATAACTTTACACGAGAACCATCCAATCAAACTTGCGAATCCATAGAGAGAAGAGAAGTCACACTTTCTCCAGGAACCGTCTCCTGACACTGTTAGTTCTTCAAGTTGTCCTCTTTCAACATTCTTATCCTCTTTTGCAGCTTTCTTTAAGATTTTACAAGTTACAGCATCCGCTGCTACTACTAGAAACTATAATCAATAGAATTACTCTCACATTTTTCGTACGTAACAAGCTTGAATCCAAAGCCACGTTTGCACGATTCTAAAAAAGTCACTCTAACTCCGCATTCTTTACACACTAGGATTTGCAACAGTGTAGTAAAAACAGCAAGATAATTTACAATTCGATAGCTAAATGTAGCATCCACTTCAATATCATTTTCTGCTGTTGAGGTTTTAATTTTTTTGCTGGTCTAAAAACGTCTTCAGTGTCACCTTTAAAGTTGACAGTTGAGCGGCTTTCTATTTGAGATTCTGCTCTGACTGGCATGAGTCGAGAATGTCTTGATCCCTTTTTCGTATGCCTTTTCATTCATTTTTTATGAAAAATTAGTAAATAAACACAGTACTAATGTATATAAACAAGTAGCTCGGAGCAGCACGTGGAACTGTTTGCCACGTCTTTATTGTCAGTCTAACGATTATTGTGGCGTCTTGTAGCTTCTATGGAATTTATTAACGCCATCTATATATATTTGATCAAAATATAATTGATTTGCGCCAACAAAGAACTACCAACAGAGCTACAATACACTTAAAATGCCGCGCACAGGGGAGCGGCCTTTTTCAAACGTTTTGGAACGCTCAAAGAAGTCTTGTTAAAAGTGCTTCATCGAATTGATTATGATTTTTGAATAGTTTATACATCATTTCAATCAATAAAAAAATGGAAAAGAAAAATTTGCTGGGTAATATAACCCTTTAATATTTTTCAAACATTATATTATTATCTATTATTTATTAGTCCTCTTCAGAAATATTAATTGTATTATTAAATTTTGTTTGTGGTGTGTCTTATATTATTTGTCCATTTTTTTTATTTATGAAAATTTTTAAATGTCAAATTATAAACTTTATGTTATGTTAACTTAAGTCTGGCACATTAATTCGATTAATAAAATATATATAATTATAATTTCATTTCAACAAACTACATTTATTTTTGAAAGATATTATCAAGTTTCAAAAATTCTTCCTCTTAGTTTACTTCTTTTAAAAATAATGCTATTAAGAAATTTTAGAATATAATACTTTATATATAATAATACTTTATAGTAATAATACTTAATACTTTAAAATATAAGTCATGTGTAGAACTGCAAAATGTAAAATATATACAAAGCGCAGGCGCAGTTTTACCATGTATAACGTATGAACCGAACCTACTGTACAGTGTACAGTGACAATTTATGATACCGAAAAGAAGGTTAAAATTAGTTGTGTGTTTGGAATTAATTTTTATCAAAAATAGCGTTTGATCAAATTAAAACAAATCATGTCGGACCCTGAACTCGAAGCCTTAAGACAACAACGCCTAGCGCAACTCCAGTCACAGTACAAAGTAAATAAATTCTAATTGTTTTTATTTAAATCTCTTTTTACGAATATTACGCATAAAATACTCTTATGAAATAATTAAAATTGTTTATGTTTAATAATTTAATTAATATGATAAGTATAAAGTAGAAAACTTAACGTTTTAATTTAAAAAAAAATATTTTACGATTTGTTGTTATCAAAGGATTTTTTTTATTTAAGGATGGAAACCCAGCAAATCAGCAGGCAATGGAAGAAAAAAAACAACAGATGGAAGAGATGAAACATTCAATGCTTACTCAAATTTTAGATCAGTCAGCAAGAGCAAGATGTAAGAATTATAATTTCATAACCTTATTTGACACATTAGATATGAATTATGACTAATCCGTGTACTCCGTGTTTTGACTATACATTTACATTGTATTGTTTATTAAATTGAATAACACTATAATATTCCAGTTTATGGTTTTAAATTGGAGCAGAATTAGTTTATTATATGTATTTAAATCACTTTCAAATTTTTCTCCAATTAAATAACAAAGGTACTTCATTGTTTACAATATATTGATAAATATAATCAATAAAATTAAACTAATATGCTCATTGTTTTTAAACACATATATTGTATATATTTGTGCATTTAAATTATTTTACATGTTTCAACAAAAAAAAAAAAACAAATATGAAATCTATATCATTTTTCCAATAATATGGATTATATAAATTTTTATACCAGTTTAATATATGTTTATTATTATTATACACTAAAAATACTAAAAAATAAAAAATCATTTACTTTTTTTAATGTAAGATATAATTTTAAAAATATAAATATATTTGTTCCCAATATATAATGCACTATGTAAATAAAATACATAGTATAAATATTAAGCATGAAAAAGTAAATAATTTAGATGTTTCATTACAGTAAATACACTTTCACTTGGAAAGCCAGAAAAAGGTAAAATGGTAGAAGACATTATTATAAGTATGGCACGACAAGGACAAATATGTGGGAAGATGGGAGAAAAAGAACTAATTAATATTCTAGAAATGGTCAATCAAAAAACACAGAAAAAAACAATTGTCAAAGTAAGATAACACATATTTAAATTAATATATTTTAAAGAAGTTCAATTATCTTATGAAATATTTTATGCAATTCACATAAAATTTATAGAAAGAGATTAGTAAAATGAAATTTTGTTTGTAAAATGTTAAATATAAAAATCTTAAAAATTTATATAGAATAAATATTGTAATATATTTATTATTAATTTTAAATACAAAATAAAAATAATTATAAATATAAAAAAAAAACAATAATTAAATAGTAAAGTTAAATCATTTAGAGATATAATTTTCACAATACCTTTTATATTTTAATAAGTTAAATGTGATTGTTTTGTAATTAAGGCTTAAATATGAAAACAAAAATATAATAATATATATTAGAAATATTGTTTGTTAATGCGAACTGTTGTACAAATTACAAGAATCACAAATATTAATTAAATTATAAATATTGTTATACTACTCATTAGATTAAAATCTTTTGTGCAATAATTATTAAATATATTTTTCATTATATGTATAATAGAGTTTTTTACCGAATTAAACTTACAATTTGTATTTATTTTAATAATGTTAATTTTTAACTTAAATTAATTATTATTGACTATAACAAATTGTACCAGAAATTATATTTATTAATTTTACTTTAATAATTATATTAAACATTTTTCATAGTATTTTTTGTATAACATTAAAAAACATTTATTTTTAATATATAATATATATTTCAACTTTTTATTAATAATATATTATTATTGTATAATATATTTATTTTCGCTTATAATTAGATTAAAAATATTAATAAAATTAAATAATAAATAATGCATTTAAAAAAAAATTAAAACTATGATAAATATTTCTTTTTTTATTTATAGTTTGACAGGCGCAGAGCAGCTTTGGACTCTGATGATGATTTATAGCACATTTATATGGTAATTAATATTAATAATTAAAAATATGTGAAATGAAGACTTGTCATATTTTTTATTTAATGAAGATAAATAAAACTAACAATGAACCATAAGAACTGTGATTTTTATTCACTCTGATAATAAATGATCAGAATTGATGATTAACAAATTATTTATTACAATGTGTATAACTTTGCACAAATAAGTGTATATAAAGGTAATGACAATTTAATATTTTCTATGTGTGATTCACGTGTATAAATATTTCATATACATAATTACAGAAATTACAGATGGTCATTAAAGTACATTTGTAACAAATATTACAAGATTTTTCTCACGTTGAATATATGTAAACTTTTTACTTATAATTAAAATATACAATACAATGAGATCAGTACTTAGAATAATATATCACATACACAAAACATATACAACACAAATAAATAAATGTATTAAGCGGTGTAGAGTATGTACTTGATATAAAAAGAATTTTAATTTAAAAACTTCTTTTTACTTTATATATTAGCATATTAAAAAAATTATTAATTTTATTTGTCAAATACACCTAACATATATAATGAAGTAAAAAATAAAAGAATATCTTTATGTTTAAATAATACAAAAATTGTCTGTATTAATTATAATTTTTTATACAAAATAATTGTTTTTGTTAAAATTATATTTGCAAATCATTTCATATGATCAGTATTTATCTTTGATAATGGAACTGATGCGACATTCGTCAACGTTGCATATTAAAACTGTAAATTTAACTCATTAAATGACTGTGAGATATAAAATTTATATAGAATATATTAATATCAACTATTAAGGTATTGTCTTATTTAAATTTCCCTGGACTACAAAGTCCAGATTAGCAATTGTTACTTAATGAATAAAAATATAAATCAATTCAAAATAATTTCACTCATTCTTAACAACCTGCAATCAAATTAAATATAATAAATTACACTTACTCGATAGATATTTCGTTTTTTGCAAATTTAGTTATTCTTTGTATTTATTTGGACAAATTGTTTTTTAAGCCAAATATGATGTTCAATTATTTCTAAATTTTGGCACGCTGTACAATTATTTCCAATATTCTTAGACTTCCAAATTATAATAAGTTTTTGACAAATGTTTGTTATATATAATTTTATGAAATAATTGTTATACAGTTATTTTCACAAAACCGCTTTGAAATCTAAATTTTTAAAAGTCCAATGAACATTTCGAACTTATTTTGCGAGGTACTGTTATGGAATAATCAAATTATTTACATTGTTTTGCTCCAATCTTAATTCAATCATTCTTCACATGACTCGAAGAGTTCTTTTCTGTAATCAAATAAACATAATATTTTATCATTTTTAACAAACAAGTTAGAAACATTATGAATACAAATATAAATTTTACCATCTTCTTCGTCATCAGCATCTAAAATATCTGGACAACAAATTCCATAACAAATAAGCGACAAAAAACCAGTTGGCAAACCAAATAAAAGGAGAGTAAGAACAGGATTCCCTCTCCACATTGCTGCAAGCGTTGATCTTACTTCGAACCATGTTCTACCAATTGCAACCAACCACCCACTTCCACCATATTTCTGTATACAAAAACATATTAGTTAATTATATATAATTTACATTAAAAAATTGTGAAATTAAAAACATAATTTATATACTTTATTTTATTTAAATAATGTAAATTATTTTATTATAAAGCACAAACTTGTATTCGTGTTTTATTTAATATGCCATATATTTAATTTTCAATTACACTGGTAGTCAAGTATGTATTTTTTTTATTCAACTTAAGTTTATTGTGTAATGAATTGAATATCTAACCGGTGCACTGTCATTGCGAATGTGTTCCAAAAATAATTCAATAACATGTGGTGTCAATTTTTCTGGTTCATCTTCTGGAATATGATGATGAGTTGTGGTTGTATTTATAACGACTAGACTTGGCAGTGGTACAACCATCATAGCCATACTGTTTATTAAATCCGGAGTTGCTATCCAACCGAATTGAAAATGACTGCAATAAAAATGAATTGAAAGTAATGTAATAGAAAAGATTTTAATTGTACATGATAATCATAAATTTGAAAGCTGAAAAGTATTTTAATTTAAATAAATTTAACTTACAATATTTAAAATTACAATTTTGATTCAGTATCATATATCATTAAAATTGCTAGGATTTTCGTCACTTAGTATTATCATCAATAGATAATAAAATGAATGTATAGAGTTAAAAATGAATAAAATTGTTATTATATATAGTCGAAAAAGAAAAAGGAATGGTAGAAAAATTATGTGTACACCAAAACTCGTTACTCTTGTCATTAAATTGCCCATTACATTAAGTATACATACTACAATATAGAATTTTGAAAATAAGACAAATAATTAATTTAACAGTATATATTATCAATTTTTTTACTTTTCAAATATAACCTGTTTTAATCATCTAATAACAAAAGAGATATGATAGAATTCTAAACATTAATTAATTTAAAAATATTAAAAACACAATTTATTTGTCGTTAAAGATATTAATGGTAAAATAATGTAATGTTAGTTTCATATATAACTTAACATATAATTAAAAACGAAACTATAAATACGTATAACTTACTCATGATACTTCTCCCTTTTAGTCCTAATAAGTGATTCAACCATATCTCGAAATTCAATCATATGAGGAGGAATTTCCTCTAATTCATTTTCTTCTACAACTGCCAGAACAAGATTCTTATTTGTCATATAAAGTTGATTTATATTTCCCCGTGTTACTTTCGGAAAAGTAGGAAATCTTTCAGAATTGATCCATTTGTTTAATGTTTCATTAAGAACTTCAAGATCTTTGTGACCTGTAGAAAGTATAAATTAATTTAAGAAATCAAACACTTTATTTATTATAAATATAATTTTATCAAATAATAATATATCTTAATATAATATATAAAATATAATTTAATTAATCACAAATATAATAAAAAGTTAAAATATTTAATTTACCACTAAAGTTGTAATGCGTGGATTCTTTATACACAAATAATGCTGGCTCATTTGTTTTTGGAGCATGATGTTTGACAACATCTGGATGAGACTGATAGAAAAATGCATGAGGTTGATAAACATGGGCTACTTTATGGTATGCCTCCTAAAATGTTAAAAATACATATTTAAGACAAAATTTTACCTTTAATGTTCAAAAATATTAGTCCTGTAAAAATTTTACTGTATTTTGGAACAAAAATACATATTTAAACAAATATTTGCTTACCCACAAAAGACCAGAACGCTCTCCCACATACAAAAAGTATAAATCTCGCTCTTTCTTTAATGTATCAAAACTTGAAGTTCTTGTAACTTCCTGTACAGGCGGTCCATTCATTCTCCAAGCAAATTTCACTATTTCATTACGAGTTTTGTCTCCATTATATATAATTCTTTGATCTCCTTTAAAACTACAATATTAAGCACATATTAAACATTTAATGGTGTAATAGTATTTGAATGAGATAATAAATTGTTTTATTTTAAGTTAATTAAAAATATAATTATTTAATTATTATGAAAAAATTTGTAAATATTAATATTGCAACAATAAAAACAGATTACTGATAATTTTAAAAATTTAAAAGAATCATTTGAAATTTGTTAAGAAAAACATTTTTTTAAACAATTTAATATAAATATTCGCTTTATCAGATAAATTTCAATAATATTTTTTATAATTTATCATTTTATAAATATTTGCTTCAATAATTTATTGTTTTTCAGAATTCTTTAACTTTGTATATTTTAAATATTTTTATCATCACTTCAACATCTGCTTAAATAAATATCCTTTTTATTTATAGATACTTTTTGAATAGATAAGTCTTGCAGTGTTAATTATTTATACTAGTATGGGTGATAAATAAGTAAATAAAAGAACTGCACATTTTAAAATACTTCACTATTATTTTAAACGTTGTAATTCTTATAACACTTCTGTTCAACTGTACATGTGAATTATATAA
>JABFOX010002051.1:0-11951 GCA_022817665.1 Axea sp. ZL-2020 | reverse complement strand
AACAATGTGTTAATTAATAGAAGTACATATAAACAATATAAAACATCAATAAATGAGTTATACATACAGTGTATGTGAATTATATTTCAATATATTAGCATTTTTTAAAATACAAAAATATGGTATTAAAGCACGCCATTAAGCAACATAATATTTTATCATTTATTCTATTGTAATATTATTTTTTATTACAATAAAAAAATGCACTTCGCTTGTAGTCATAAAACACAACAGTAAAGTTTTCTGCAATATTCATTTGGAATTTGTTCATCATTGGCAAAAGTTCAATTCTGCATAAAATTTTTTCACAAACATCGTTTTAGACACTAAATCTGTTCACTGACAAAATGTCACACATAAATATTAGATGCAAAAATTACAAACCTAATTTTCAGACATGTACTTTTTGCAGGAATAAAAATAAAATTGTAGCAATAATATGTATCATTCGTTCATGAAAAAAATAGGACAAATACTTCTTTTAAATCTATATTATTTAATGAGATCCATTTATAAACTCACAGGAATATCGAAACAAAAAATCAAATTATCAGATTTAGTAAGAAGAGTAATCAAAAAATATTTAGAATATCATTCAACGTCATATTTCTTATAGTTCACTGTCTTATTTAATCACAGATTACTATTTATAATTACAAAAACATTTTTAATACCTTTAAATGTTCAATGTACATTTAATCTTGCATGAACAGCTGACCGTAGTGTTGCTGATTTCTTTCATTGCACATCAGAATAATCGTGTGAAATATACTATTTTTCTTAAGAATTTCGTTTTCAACTTATAATTTTTCAGCAAATGTGCAATGACTTATTCTTTTCTCATGTTTTGTCACGCTACTACAAAATTTATTGGTTTTCTGTACGGCAATTCTTGTATCATTCCAATTAAAATCCAGCAATTACATTCATCTCATATTTCATGTTATTTAACCATACATTTATTAAACTCCATACTTATTATAACAATTAACATATTAGCAGCGCGTCTTCCATGCATGATGCAACTTTTGATCAAAATATTAAATAATCGTTATTCTAACATCTCAATCAAGACTATCGGGTTCTGTTGTAAAATGACGATGTATGTTACAACTTTCACGTATTGTAATAAGAAATAAACAGTTCAATAAATTTACAGTAGATATTCGTAGAAACTTCTTTTCTCGGGGTTCCATTGTACTTGAATACGAATTCATATGACAAAGAGAAATGATGCTGTTTGTATTTCGTATTGTGGCCCGACATTGGCACACATCTAAAACCAGAGTAACACAAGCATAGGTACTATGCCAAGGTTACATTACGTTAACGGTGCATGATTATACAATTTCTACCGCACAACGAAGAGAAGGAGGAAGTAATACTGGTGTTCTGAGTCATTATGCGCTCTCTGTCTTTCTCGGCATAAAGCCATTGACTTGACTGAATTTCCACTGAGCTTAAAAAAACCTCGTGACTTTCGTGAACACGTGCTCGTACTTGCAGAATAAATACAGCAATGAAAATTCTACAGACGACAACCATAAACTGTAACATTAACAAAGTGATAAAGGTAATTTGATCAAATTCAAGAGAACGATTGCAAATTTTTACGTGGAATGTAAGGAAAACACATAAATTACAGGTTTATCATCTCCAGGTGGAATGAATTACGTTCATTACGTTAACTCTAGGTGTAATTTGTTGTTATGTTTATAACTGGTTTCAAGGAACGATATTTTTAACGATAGATTGGTATATGTCGGTAAAATAATCCATTTATTTAGAATAAGATATGACGTACATGTTCGCAAACAGTTATCCCCAGCGATATGTAATTATTTAGAGGACGGGTTTGCAAAATGTGCGTTAAGTGTTACTAACTCAGTATGTTTGATCTATTTTTTAAAGATCATTAATTGTTTTTTTAAACTCTACATTTTTGCACCAAAAGCTGCAGAATACTTAATATTTTATGGCAAATATTTTGAATATTCTGACACATCTACTGCTTATGATAATATTTTTATTTAATAAATATTATATTATTGCTATTATCATTATTATTATTATTATTATTATTATTATTATTATTATTATTATTATATATTATTTATTATTTATTAAAATGACATGCTATACAAGCACCAACTCTCCCAATAGAACATTACATGTATGATGCATATCATACGTACAAAGTAGATACATATATATATGCATATTATACATATGTGGTATTCCATTAGAGTCTAAAATGACATAATTTCACTATTCGACAAATGTTCGTTCATTTGAATATTTATTGTATATTTTTCAAACTCGCCTTTATTTTAAATGATTGATCAACTAATAAATTTGCCATAAAACTTTTAATATTAGAAGCAATATGTTTGTTTGTACTTTTTATTGTTTATTTCAAACTCAGGAAATATGAGGTAACGGATAATAAAACAGAAGGCATTTGTAATAATGGACATTATAAGTTAATAGATTAATCGTTTAAAATGGAAAAGAGAATGAAATAGTTTTGCTTGATAATCGTACTAATGAATATCAGGATGTCAGGTTGTGTCACTTCTGAGTTAATATCTGATTAGTGTTTCACCTTACGTTCAAACAAATTGAACAGACTTAGGTGGTAATTGGAATTATAGAAAAATCCTTCACCCACCAAAAAAATGTTCACAAATTTTGAACATTATAACTATTGTATTTTAATAATAGGATATATAAGATGACTTTTATTTTGTACACAAGGAAAGTAGACATTTGATCTGTGTAGAAATCCACGTCTGTGGGAAGAAATATGCTCTTGTTATTTGTCACGTCTCATCACCACACATTATTTCTGTGCAATTTTTGCGATATGCACATAATTTAATTCAATAAACACTGAATCGAACATGCAGAAAATGTACAATTATCGAACTATCATTGCAGTTAGGTGAGTTGGTACTTGTCGTTTTCAAACTCTTTTCATGCTATATTTTTATGTTAAAAGTACTGCTAAATAATATGCAACAATGTTAATATTTTAAATAAATAACAGTAATACTTCAAGAATGATGCATATAAAAATACACGAGCGCATACTTTACTGATATATTGATATAAATAAATTAAATGGCGTTTATGACATCATAAAATTATTCAGTAAACAAGAAAACAACAACATACCAACTCAATATTGCAACAACTGCATTCATATTTATTTTAATAAAAAATCTCTAAATGTCATCAATACCGTTAATATTTTTCATATATTACTGAAAAGAAAAGTAATGTTTAAATTTATTTACGATCAACTGTACATTTATTTACAGAACAACAAAGATTTTCTTTTATCTTTGTTTTGTTTTTTTTTTTTTTTTTTCATATTAAGAGCGTTTAGATTTTTTAAGAACTTATTGAATGCTTCATGTAAATAACAATAATGAATTAAACTCTTATGAAACAAAAATTTTCAAACACTGTTATAAATTATATATTTTGTTTAAATTTATATACAGATAATTAAAATTTACATATCTCTGAATGAATTAAACCAAAAGTTTTCATTAATTTAACAATTACAACAAGTCAGTAGTAAAAAACCTTTTTATTATTTTTGTTTAACAGCGAATGTGCATAATTATTAATAAATTATAGAAAAATTTGATTCATTTTTGAAAATCATAATGGAAATTTTAAAATTGAAATATCAAATCAATTATGAAACAATTTGTGACATTTTAATTAATCACCTGATAAAAAGTGGTCGATAAAGTTGTAAGAAAAAAATTGGCATTAGATAAAAGGATAAAATCTTAATTGATAAAGATTTAAAAACATATGCCGATGTGAGTTTTGTGATGGAAAAATTGAAAAACTAATGCAATTCAAATTTCAGCCTACTACATCATATTTCTCTCATTCGACAACCCAAATACACCTGAAGGAGTAGACGATTCAATATCAAATCCAATGCCTTCACCGATGGAGAGCGTAATGGCAATGTTTCTTATGAGTATGACGAATTTCGGAGATTACTATGGCGCCTTTGAAAGAACTGATCACGAAATGGAGGGCAAGGTAGCTTCGACAATTGCATGTAAAATACACAATTCGAAATTGTAATTTGTTCAATGTGTATTTATGAGACAATTCGTAAAAAATTAGTTACAAGAAACACCCACGCGGGCAATAAATCTTTGTCGTCATTAACATAATTAAATTCTTTTGAAATGAACATTGAAATAAAAGATGCGCACAAGAAAATTAACCGGTGCTCTGACACCGGACAAATATGTCTTTTTAAACCAGGAATGTAAATAGAATTATAATACACTTTGCATTTTCATACCAATGTTTGGATTCACAATAAATGCATATCTAAAGAGTTCTCATGATTTTATGTTATTGTCACCTGAGTATTTCTCATTGATGAATTAATTTATGCACGATTATAGGTATTGTTTGTTGTATACATGGCAATTGTAGCAATTCTTTTGGTTAACATGTTGATTGCTATGATGGGTAACACTTATCAGAAAATTGCCGAGACGAGAAATGAATGGCAAAGACAGGTATGGCATTATATGAATGTCTTTATAAATGTAGGAGTGGTTGGTAATTTGAAATTCCATTGTATGAAATCAATTGAAAGATATTCAAAAGTGATATTATAATTAAGCATCAAAATGTATAGTGAAAAAACACTTAAGAAATTACACTTAACAAATATTTCTATTAAAATGTCTTTTAATTTTTCTTTATTATACATATACATGTTTAATAAATGCAAATTGTATATTATTATAATAATTTTCTTATTATTAAAGTGGGCAAGAATAGTTTTAGTTGTGGAAAGAGGAGTTAGTCCTGCAGAAAGATTAAAACAACTGTTAGTCTATTCCGAGCCAATGTCTGATGGAAGAAGAGCGCTAGTACTGAGATTAAATCAGCCAGTAAGTTTTTCTTTAAAAAGTAAATTTGTGATCATTTCTAATCATTTTTATTTTTATAGGATGAAGATAAGGAAGAAATGAAAGAAATTTTAGAAATGAAAAGAACTCATGAAAGATTGGTGAAAAAACGTCTAGAAAAATTAGACAAACTGACAAACACGGAAAACAAGGATAATCCAAACATGGCAAACACGGGGAACAAGGATCATCCAAATCTGACAAACAAATAATTTGAATATCATAAGTATTCTTATAAATAATCGTGTAAAAAATAAATTATTTTTCGATGAATAAATAATTTTCTTTTGATTCATTCCATTCTATTTATCATTTATAATTATTTATATTTATATGGCTTTATTCAAAATTACTAGAAATTTTAAATATGAATTTTGTATAAAAATTCTGCATTAAAAAATATAAAACAATGTTCTTAATCAAACCTAGATTTATTAATTATGAAATTTGATTATAATATACTGGATGATATAAACTATATCTGAGTTTCAAACAAATTAGAGAATAAATAAGTACATAAATAAAAAAATGTAACTCTCAAATCCCTTACCCACCTTTCTTACCCCTTTCCTACCAAGTGAAGCTAAGCACAGTTTTGAAATATCAAATGGAAACTTTTTTTTACATTTTTATTTCGAATTTGAATTTTATGTTACTCGTTATAAATAAGGTGATATCTCAAATAATCCTTGTAAAAGATTGTTGTAAATTACAATTGAAAAGTGATATTTAATGTTCATGTAGGAAAAGGCGAAATCTCAAGCGATTGATAAAAAAGTAATACATCACATAATTATGCACAGAAATACTATTCAAAATTGAACTTAAGAAAATTACACATTTAAAGTATTCTACATAAAAAATCTCATTATCAAATTCAAACTGATTTCTAAGTAATATTTAAAAATACTTGGATACGAGGCTACAGAAATAAAACATCAAAATATTTGTATTTTGGTAAAATATTAACTTAAAGTGATATTAAATGTAATGACTAGGAAAATGATAACTGTAGTTTACGATTTGAAATGTATCATTTTCAAAACTAATATTTACTGTTAAACAAGGGAAACATGTAGCAACAATTTTAATTTTTTCCTAAATGGAAATGTTGGCTAAATCACATACAAAAACATAACATTAAACTTTATTTTCTGATTGTCAAATATGTGAAATAAGAAGGTGATGGAAATAAGTGAAATGTGTAATTTAAAAATTATGAAATAACATTTAAATATTGTACAATCAGTTGTAATAATTACAGCATACATTAAAGTAATAATTTTAAGTTGTTTTATTAGACTCTGTTTGTACAACACATACATCATTTTATATACATTATTTAGTATATTCACAATATTATTTATAACATCGTAAAAGAAACATTAATAACCAGTAAATTTACGGAAAATTATTGGATCAAAATAATGTAATTTCAATTTCAAAATTAATACTAAAATACAATTTTCGAAACTTGAAAAATTAACAGTATTACATGCATTATATTGTTTTTCAGAAACTGATGTAACGATATTTCATAACTCAGTCTTTCATTTTCGTTCGTTTCATCTTTTTATTTTGGACATAAAATATTACCCTACACTTTTTTCAGAAAAAAATGCATTCAAAAAAACGTGCAGAATAGCATCTTGTATATTAAAATACAATGGTTGAAATGAAAAAAAGAAAGTGTGATTTAATGAGTTAGAGATAAATTACACCATCATTTAATTTGTCATATTAAAGCATTGAAATGCCAATATTTAATCTATTTAATACACCTGCAGCTAGACATACAGTGTTTAGTAACTATAGCAACACAGAGTACAATGAGTTCTAAGTATAGAGTGCACAATACGTGAATCTATAATTGAACATAAATATGTTCAATTATTCGAAGTGAAACTATTTATATATGACTTATGTAAACGATGAATAACCTAAACAAATCAGTTGATTACGCTTCATTAGAAAACGATTTGCAAAAAGCTTTACTTGAAGAGAAATTATATAAACTTCAAAATGATGCTAAATTTCGAGCCGTGGAACAAAACGTACCTACATACGAACATTTTAGACAAATGGTAAAAATCAGTAAAACAATTATATTACTTTTAGAAATATCAATTAAAATAATGACATATGTCAATAAATAAAATAATTATACCGATATTTTCTTTATTAATATATAAGTGCATAATTACTTTGCAGCATAAAAGTATACTATAACAGATATTTAATTATTTCATTAAAAGGTTAAGAAAGAATTTTTTTATATAAATGTTACATCATTATATTCATCTGTCTTTTTGCTATAATGAAATTTCGTATCGTTTTATTAAACAATTTGACTTTTAGGTAAATGCTGCTCACTTAAAATCGCTGGATAAAGTAGATTTAAGAAAAAAGACTAATGTGTCATGGAATAGCTCGTTTATCACGAATAATTGTAATAATAATGAACCATATCATAATTTAGATCAAAATTATACCCCAATTAAAACAAAAAATGTTAATACGAATGTGATTCCTAACACGAATGAAGAATTTTGTCAAATTTGGAATAAATTACACGACTCTGGAGATAAAATTGAATTTCTTTATAAAATAAGGTAAATTTTACTGAAATATGTTCAGTGCAATTAATAAAAGTAAAAACATTGTTTAAATATATAGTATTCGTATTATATAAAATATTATTAATTTTTATACTTGACATTTTTCCTTCAAATTAATTACTATTAAATATTTCTTTAATAGCATTTTTAAGATTAAAAATAAAATATAATTATAATGACCATAGTCATACATAAATATAATGACAAATGTCAAAATTAATTTACAGGGGATTATGCACAAATGTGTTCGTTCATTTGAACATAAATGCCTAATTATTATAGATTAGGTAATATTTGATTCAATCGTGTTTCGTAAATTATATTCTTTTAATTATAATCATATACATGTATACTTATTTATATTTTTTATTTGTAATTTACCTTTGAACTCATCAATAAGATTTAGATAAATCGTTGTCTACAATTTCATAACAGTAATATTACATTTCTTCCTCACAAGAGGTTTGTTCATTATTATTCTATACATAATATCTACGATATTATGTATAGATACGAACACCAAAGTATCTAAAACAGCGAATTACCTAAACTCTACCGATGATTTTAGAAGTAAATGAGTTTAACCTGTTCTAAGTTTTGATTAAAGCATAATTCGATAAAAGTTCTTCAAATAAGCTAGACATATTTTGTGACTCAAAATTCAAATCCAGAATAAAAAACAAAGGTTCCTATTTATAATTTCCAAGCTGACCTCCACTTATCCCCCAAGAGGTGGAGTTGGGGAGACAAATTTGGTACAATTGGATAGCTTTATTAAAAATAAGCATATATTTTTATTTTTTGATTTTATGTGTATTTCTCGAAATATTGAACCATATCCAGACATTTTATACATTTTTTATACAAATGATATTAATATATAATTTCTTAATATTACCATTAGCAAATAATTTGTGCGATATAAATTCACATTTTTTTAAGAATGGATCGAATGATTTATTTTTGTTTATTATTCGAATTTATAAGTATGATATTTATTACATATTCCGAAAAGCAAGATATATTATTGAAATATTTCGGAAATACTTTGATATGAATGTTCTAATAATATTTCGAAATATTTTAAAAATTACTTGATATATTTCAGAAGTATAATAATATAAGAGCAAAGAAATGTTTGCAGAATTTAATAAAATTTAAAATATTCCAAAAACTCATTTCTGGGATGTAATATAAATATACAAATATTTTTCAGAATATTTCACAAATTCTTGCTGTTAAAAATGTAATATATGTTTTTCATTTGAATAAAGTTAACTTGGATGATAATTGTATTTGACAAATTTTGATTATTGTGTATGTAATTTTCTTACACATTTAATTTTTTTTTTTCTATAAATTATTAGAAAAAATAAACGACTATTAAAAGAAGTATAAAATTATGTTAAAAATGAAAAAGATTGTCCCAATTTTGTAACAAAAAAATCTCTGGTTCAAGACTTATTGAATTTCATAAAATAAATTTCTTTTGTGAAAACATGAGAAGTGCATTTTTTTTATTTTTTTTTTATTTTTTTTATTTTATTTTTATTTATTTTATTTTATTTTTATTTTTTTATATTACAGCATAATTTCATAGCAGTTGAAATTTATTATTATTTTTATTATATATATTATTTATTATGAAATTTTATAAAACTTTATGCAATATTATAAAAACACTTCTCCTTGTTTTTATAATATTTCATAATTTTTTGTATACGCTTTATGAAATTTCATACATTTGACATGTAATTCTTGTTGCACGTCTCATGTTTTCATAAATGATTCATATACGTCAGAGAATTTTCTTCCAGGAGGGTATAAATTCTTTATTTATATTTTGACATTGAATATTAATTTTTTCTACATACATCCTTTCCAGTAACCAGATTCAAATTATTTATATCGAATATATTTATTTTTTTTTATTCCATTATTGAATGCAGATTTTTTTGTTCAAAAAAGAAGAATGTGCTGACTGAATAGAGTTTAATGATAATACTTTATTTTGTTTTTGATTCTCCATACAATGCGTATTCTTGTAAATAATAAATTATCACATTACAACATATATTTAACATGCGAAATAATTTATTGATTTTGCAATTAATTTTGATAAATGCTGAGTGCACTTAAAGAACTTCAAAACAGCATAATCTTATTTTTTTAAATTATTGTTTTATATTGACTAAAACAAAGAATCCCTATAAAACAGAAAATAATATGACTATAAAATAATACAAAATAAATTAAATAGTTAAAAAGTATTTAAAAAATGTAATATTAGAATCGATGCTGAGAAGTTAGTATTTCGTTAATTTTATTTTTTATAGTGTGATTTCTTCATATTAAGATTTACATTTCAAAAAATCTACAGAACTGTCTCCCTACATTTAATAACAGTGCTCTATTGAAAATATATTTAAATTTATACCGAATGTTCTAAATAATATGTCAAATGCAATAATATTAGTGACTTTAATATATACTTAGACCATAATTTCAAGATTGCAAATAAATGTGTACTTAATTAAAATGTTTCAGGGATATTTTACAACAAAAAATTTTTGCAGCTGAAATCTCAGCAACATTTCTAAGTGAATTTATTGAAGTCTTTCACGCATCAGCAGTAAAAGAAAACATCCACAAAATTATTGAATTGTTGTTTATAATAAGTCAATGTAACAGATTTTATTTAAACTTAATTTTCTTACCAAAAGAAAGCAAAGAATTATGTGCTCATCTTTTTAAAAAAATAATGCAGGTGGACATGCACGATAAACCGGATATTATACTATTAAGTGAAAAATATAAAATTCATACGGAATAGCATGTAATTTTTTGAATATTTTAGTTGTACTAAATAATCTGTTAATAAATTACCGATCTGCACTGTAAAAAACTAAAAATTCTACAAATAAGAATTTTTATTTTTAAAATTATTCCAAAGTTTTGTATAATGAGATAAAATAAATTATTTCAAAAAAGTAATAAGATATGTATGCATATACTAATTAGAATTAATAAAATATTTAAAATATTCAACAACATAATTTAAATCGCTTAAAATAGTAAAATACAGGTATAAAAAGGTGTATGAAAATGTACAAACTATGAAACATCATTTCATACACTTTTAGTTTTTGCAAGTGTTTTAGATATTTGTTTAGATCTTCTTTTATTTTCTTAAAATATTTACCAAATATTTTTTTGTAAAATTTGGTCTAACTTTTTTGCATCAAAATGGAATATATTTCGTTATATCAGATATTCTCAGATATCAATTTCTCATTTTTATTTGAAATTTTAACAAATCTGCAAAACTATTAAAATCTACAAAATCGACACTTTTTCTCGCAAGGTTAAAAATCCTATCAAATTAATTATTTAAAATATGTTAAAAAATATATTTTTCTTGTTACATATAATAATAAAATAATCAGGTAAGCTGTTATAGTTCTATAATTTATATTATATATAATGATAATAAAATGAAACAAAATGTACATAAAATGATTTTGAAAAATAATATTTTACATACAATAAAAATAATTCACAAGATGCATCAACAAATAAAAATTGATAAAACTTAATTTCAATTTAATTCAATTGAAATAGAATTCTATATGTTTTTTTGTTTGTTTTTTTTTGTTTTTTTTTAATCACAAATTATTGTTTAAATTGAAAAGTCATGAATTAATGTTATAAACCAATTGAAATTGTGACCAATTAAAGAACGATATTTTTTTATCTTTAACGTTGCATAACAGAGATAAATTGTAATAATGTAGTAATTTTATGTATTTGAATTTGTAGTAATATTATATAATTATAGTAATTTATAAAATCTTATCAACATTATTTTTAAGATAAAAACTCAATTTATACTCAAAAAAGTTAAATTATTTTTAATTATTTTTAATTTATTCGCATGTATGTTCAGAGAATTTATTAAACAAGTTATGTACAAGACATTACAGGGCACAAACCTCAAGAAAATTGAAAGATGCATGTCCACGGGTAGCAAGGGTTGTACAGCCAACATTGACGGCACGGGCAACACGGGCAGTACGGACAGCATGACCTGTACGAATAAAAATTTTGTGTTTACAAGTTTTTACAAGTGTTTTATCTGAAATGAAATTTTAAATTAAATTATACTCGCTCAGTCTTCAAACATCTTGTACACAATTTCATGTATTTTTGCATACTTTTGTATACTTACACATACTCTTAAGTATGCTCTTCTTGTATGCTCATAATTTGAATAAATAATAATTTGCTTTTCAATTGCAAATATTTTTACATTTCTACGTCAAAATTAATTAGAATTTTTCATGTCTTATCAATACATATTTTTTCCTTA
>JABFOX010002050.1:0-11952 GCA_022817665.1 Axea sp. ZL-2020 | reverse complement strand
AAATGCGCAAGTCCCGCCCCTTTCGGTTTTATTGTTTTTTGTATGTACCTGTGACGTCATCTTCGCATATGCTATATTAGCTGTTGCACGTCCCTCTACCCCTTTGTGAAGTCATCTTTATGCCCGTTATTTTGTTTTTTCATTATTATTGTTATTATTAAAAATTAACAATAACAACAGTATGGTGTTATTGTTCTATTTTTAATGTATTACAATAAATATGTAATAATAAACTGCTCTGTATTTTGTGAACACAATGAAGACCAGTTACAGCGTGAAATGTGTGTTAGTAAACATTTGACACTGCACACACAGAAACATGATTAATTTAATTATTATACATGAGACACGTATATTGAATTTGATGTAAATTATTTTTATATTACATTCCAATACAATAAGTATTTGCCTTCAAACGAGATTTTTTAATTCGTGATTTGAATTAAAGTTACTAATGCCACTTCTAAAAGTCACGCTTTAATCTTCCACATCGAAATCACGAGTAGTTTTGTTTATCGCTTTAACTTCAGCTTTAATTTCAATTCTATCATTTTGTGAAATATCAATGATTTTTTACAATGGGTTTATAACGGCTTTGAAAATTTCATTTGCAGTTTGTTCGGAAAATTGTTCACCTAACATTAATTGTTTGTTCTCTTCTCGTATTATGTCATTAACTTTCGCAATTTGATATATTTTCTTCTGTTTGCGTTCAGTATTTATTCATATTCCTTCATACAGAGTGACCGTAAAACATTATAGAGTGACGAAACATTAGTTTTTGTTAATATTTATAAAACGCGGAAAAATGTTTATGTACTTTCCACTGTTTAGGTACAGTTATTTGTATTTTAACGTGTCAAGTATAACATTTTTAAACATATCGATATTTACATGAACGTTTGATGTGTGTCTAAATAATATAAAAATGTTTGTATTTTTGTGAATTTGATGTTTTTGGTATGATTTTGATAAGATAAAAGAATCAACACATCTGTTTCTAACTGTGCTAAAGAAAGTCTTGATTTATTTTAAAAGCTTTGACAATGGTAAAGTATTATAGAATTTAGTTGCACCCTGTTCGGAAAACATAACACGTTCAGTTTTGAAGAAAATCTAAAATATCGATAAATTTTGAAGCATTTTTGATCAAATTAAAAAATTTCGACTAATCATGACAATTATATGTGAAATTACAGATACCTTTCCCTGAAATTCACAAATCACTCAAAAATACATACTTTTATTTAATTGATGATTTGAAATATAAATATACTTTTTTTATTGATGTTAAAATAGCCTTAGTTTTACCTCAATTACTCGATAGCGATATAATTGCATGTATATTATTTGGTAAAAAACTTCTATTTTTTTTTTATTGGAATTCGATATAATAGCATTGAAACTTAACACCTGTAGAGTCATAAGTTAATATTCAAACCTCATTTTGCTGGCAAAGAAAAATAATAAATAACTGTATTTTCTATGACTTTAGTAAATTTATGCTGAAATGTTAATATGATGTGATTTTCTTAATGTTTATAAATAATTCAACGGTTTAATTATACATACTACTAATAACAAGTAGTACTGTTTCATTGATTGCAAGAAGAATAGAAAAGAGATTATTTGCACTGATAGTTTTTGTAACCTAAAACCACTCGTAGAACTATATAAAATATATCGGTAGTGGTAGCGTTAAATACAATTACGAAAGGTATCAAGATTCAATCATCTTTCATTGTGGTAATTTTATTTATGTTTAAAATTTCTATATAATAAATAATAGTATATTGCAATAGTATATGCAAAGTCAGTTATTAATTTACCATGGAATCATTTATGCTCTCCTTAAATGTTACAGTTTCAATTCTCGAAGTAAAACATTTTCCGTCGATAGACAGAAATTACGAAAAACATTGAGACTCAATCATTTTTAATTGATGTAGTTTTATTTATGTTTAAAATTTCTATATAATAAATAAATAATATTTGATAAATCCAGCTATAGTTTAGCATGGAATTATTTATATTCACTTTAAATGTTACTATTTCAGTACCATTCATCCTATTTCTACTATTTCAGACATACATCCGAATAGAATGTATGTTTTTGGTTTCAATGATTTGCAGAATTTCAATTTCATTACAAATATTGATGGTAAAAACCATAAGTTTGATGGTAGTACCGATATAATTACAATACCGACAGAGAGTTATGAAATAAGATTATGCAAGTTCCTTCGCATGTCATTTATTTGCTGATCACGGTATAAGCAATTAATTATTTACAACTTTGTAAAGTTGACCAGGATATTATTACAGTAAGGTTACATATAAAAGCATTCTAAAATGTAAATTGCTTGTAACACAAAAGTCGGTAAAAGTTATGAAAATGAAATAATTATAAAATTAATTAATCAGTATAAAGCTGATGGATTAGAACAGGTTTGAACATTTAACATTCAACACGGACAGTTTTTATATGTTCAAATTCCAATCATTTTTGACAAATCTATTTCTCATTGCGACATTCATGGTCATGATCCATACAATGGGATGATTTATATTAACGCCGACGAAATACGAATCGCAATTCAACAGCGAGATGTGCGTCTTTTACCGAGTAATACTTCATTGCATATTTATAGACTATTGACGAAAAGTAGATAATAATAGTGTCGAGAAAACAAGATTGGTTAACAATGCGATTTGTCACGTATTTCGGAAAATATGATACGAGTTAAATGGCGTTGAAATTGATCAAAATGAAAATGTTGGTCTTTGATTAAAAATGCAGTTTTATTGAGTTGTGGTCAAAATAATGTAACAACAAATGCCAGTTGAATTGGTGTAAATAATAATATATAATATAAATATTGCATTTTTACAAGGGTTCTCCCCAAGATTCTAATTCTTATTATTAATGTCAAACACGAAATGGTTCTATTAAGAACACATACTGATAATGATACTGTTGTTACGACAGGTAATACTGATGACTAAAATTAATATGTCTAAAATAGTATGGTTAATGTCTTACGTAAATCTTGGATAACATTCATGATGTGCAGTTTAATATTACTTATTAATTAACAACAATAATAATATTAGATAATAAAATGAATGTATAAATATATAATATATATAAATAAAAAAGAATTAAAGAAATGTATAAAAGGGATTGAAGGGAATACAAAAATTACGTCGTGGGAGTATACGTGCAACATTTACTAAAATTTACGCAATTATGATAACAGAACCCCTCCAGATAGGGGTTCCCCAGAACGATAGATTACTAGTTACACTACTTGTTTTAACGAAGGTAGGAGCAGTCCCAGATATATCATGGTTAAGATTCTTTGGGATTTAAAGACAATGTTCCTTATGGATTTTTTCAATAAAGGAAGTATGCTGACTAAGCAGTACTAAAATAAAGTTTGATGAGAAATTAAAAGAATTAGGACCTCATTTCGTAAAGAAAAAAGTATGGCATCCACTCAACGATTGTATTTTAATAATTTTGTAAGTCTTTTCATATAAAAAGTGAACATTATATTAGAGCAATGTTTGTTTTATTTTATAATATATTGATAGTTATTATTTAAGACTATGAAAAACGTAACATAACGTAAAATATAATGTTAGAATATGATAATTGGTCTAAAAATAGTATTCTTTACAGTCTTAAAATGAAGTTTTTAATAAAATATTATATCATATATTTTTAATTGATGTTACTAGGAATTTACGATCCATTAATAGATTAAAATAATTAATTAAAATTTTTTTTCATATTGGTAATTGGTTGAAATCATTTATTATTATGTGATTTTTATATGAATATTTAGTTATTTTTCAACCATTGATTTTTTATTATGTTTGTTATTGACCTTGTTTGGTGCTCTTCAAAATTATAATAAATTGAATTATTTATTTATATTGTATTATTACAATATTTTATGTAATTGTTTTTCTTTTATTACATTATATAATTAGGTTTTAGTCATTATTTAAAACTGAACTATTGCACTAAATGACATTATTGTACTGTTGAAGTGATTTATATTATCTACTATATGAATGCTTATGCTATCGTGCATTTTGTTTTGGTGACTAATTGCGTTAACACATATATTTTGAATTAAGTAAGATATCATAATCTTCATTTAGATGGTCTAAATTTTTTTTTCTATAATAAATTAGTATTTATTATATTGTATATTAAATGATAGATATATTTATAAATCTTTTGATGACAGAAAAATTATTTATACCTTTAAATATATTAACAGAATTTACAAGTATCGTTTTTAATAATACATATTATAAACAAAAATAAGGATACCTCAAAGGAAGTTGTATATCACCAATTTTTGGAGAATATGAGAAAATTTGAAGATTAATTTTGTTTTTTCTAGGATTAATTTGATTAAATATTAACACAGATATGCTAATGATGATATTTTTGAATAATATATACAGCAAAGAATAAAGATACTGCAATTTTTTTTAATAATTATGACAATAATTTATAATGTACAATAGAAAATTAAAATAACAATAAATTAAAATTTTTAGATGCAACAATAATAAAAGATAATAATAAAATAATTACAAATTGGTATCAACAAAACAAACTTTCAAGAAGAATTTAAAATTGTATTTCCATTCATCTAAAACAACAAAAAATAGCCATGATTTATAATCTAACCGACAAAGCAATATTATTGTCAGACATCGAATTTCATAATGAAAACACAAAAATAATTAAAAAATATATTAAGAATTAATTTATATCCAAACAATTTTATTAATAAATATATTACAAAAATACTAATAAAAATTAAAAACGCAAAAAGAAAAAAAGAAACACAATTTAAAAACTAATAAAATAATAACAATTTCATAATCAAATCAAATAAACAATAAAATAAACAAATTAGTTAAATCATGGAATATAAAACTTACAAATACATTTAATTATAAACTTAACAAATTCATACAAAAAGGCAAAAACAAAATATCAAAGGAAAATCTAAAAGGAGTAATATATAAAATAAATTGTAAAAATTTTAATAAATTATATATTGGTTAAACAAAAATAAATCTAAAAAGTAGAACACAAATAACATATTAATTACATAAAAATAACCAATATACGTTTATAAATAATCATATAAAGAATAATAAATAACATGAAACAAATTTCAAAAATATTGAAATATTAGACATTGAAAATACAGAAAATATGAGAAAGATTACAGAAATGCTATGTATAAAAAATCATAAACATTCATAAAGTAGATAATATAAATCATTTCAACAGTAAAATAATGTAATAGAATATAATTTTAAATTACAATTAGTTCTATATAAAAAATTACAAAAATTAAATAAAATAATACATGGTACAATGTGTTCAAAAAACATATAACAATAATTATCGTAAAACCTGATTATATAACGCAACCAAAGAAAAATAATGATATAAAATATTATAATAATAAAATTTAAATAAATAAATCTATTTATTATAGTTCTGAGGAGAACCAAATGAGGTCGAAATGTCAACAATAAAGAAAATATAAAAACAATGGTTGAAAATTACTAATTATTTATATAAAAACCATATAATTAATTAAATGATTGAAAAATTCAATTAGATTTTAAACATTAATTATCTATTATATTATGGTTTTTAGAAATTAATAAATTCTTATTCATTCTTTTTTTAACATCCTTGTGAGAAATTACACAATCTCATTCTTTTATACGTTGAATATTTAAATAATATTTAATTTCAATTTGAATCAAAGTTTTATGTCCCGTGAATTTGACTGAATGTTCGATATCCTACTATGTCATTATTTGTACATAGTGCGATTCAATTTATTATCAGACGACGCCGCACGTGCTGACTTACACTCTGAAATGTTACACTATATACATTAGAAGTTTACCCCTATTTGTTTTAAGTTTTGACTATTAAATCATTTTAATTAATTGAATTTTCCTTAAAAAACGATTCTTATTCCTTATTTGCCTCTAAATAATATTTATTAAATACCATTTTTTACCAATTTACCAAAAAATTGATGAAAATTTGAATTATTAGAAAATAATTGATCCAGATGAATGACTTAGAATGGAATATTCTAAACAATTTATAAAAGTTGTAAAACTTGAATTATTTATAAAATATTGTGAGAATAAATTAAATACATTTAGTGAGTATGAGGTAATTACTTCCGGTAATAACATTTTATTATAGTTTAAATACGTCAATAATATTGTTGTTCGTTAGTTTTTTAACAAATAAAAAGAGTTTTAATGAGGAAATAATTAATTAAGGGGAAATTCTTCATGTGATTTTTTATTCATAACCTATTTTTTGGTGTATTTAAAACGTATTCATATTTTTAATAGTTTATTTACTTTTTATATTAATGCTATTTTAAATAACGTATTTTAAAGAAATCAATAAAAATAATATAATTAAAGTAAATTAATCTCTTAAAAATAAAACATTCATATGTATATAAAATTGAAAATGATCGCTTTCTGTTACAAAAAATATTTATTTAAATATATATAAAAATTGAATCTCGTTGCTTCAAGAAATCATGTATTTGTTCAAATAGTTTTGTATTAATTATAAAATATTTATATGGTAGGCTCTATATCTTAGTATTTTGTATTATTTATATATTGTATTCATTATTTATAATTCCAGAATATATGTAGGACAAATAATACATTATTGAAAATGGATATTGGTCGTTAACTTAGATTTACTGTTATTCTAGCATTTATAAATGAAACTTAAAAAAACTTGTTCGTATAAGCAAAATGGAAGTACGCCGAATGGTTATTAGAGGTATACGTGTTCTCAATTAAAATTAATAATCAAAAAAGTAACATAAAAACACATTAGTGAAAAAGTGATAAATGGTTTGGTAAAAATATTTATCATTAATTAAAATAAATGTAATAAAATATATTATACTGTGTAGTATTTGTCCTCCAATTTTAGTTGTATCCTTCTGTTATTGTCAAATATAACATTTTTTTTATAAATTATATTATTTATTTTTTACAGTTATTAGTGTAATGTATTTATAATGTTATTTGTACATTTTTATTTATAATGTTTTTTTGTATATTTTTAGTTATAATATTTTTTATATATTTTTATTCATAATGTTTTTTAACTTGGAAAAATGTTGCATGTCAATCTATCTTTGGTAAATAACAGAAGTATGACGGAACACATAGAAGATTTACAAATATAGGTAAATTACTTTGAGATATGATTGTCATTCAACATCAGGTTTATGTTAAATCCCGACTTTTACCTTGCACTAGACCAGCATTGGAATATAATGTCAATATGATTGTGCCAATTTCGATATTCTATGTGGAAATGTATAAAGTTAATTTTCATATAAATTTAGGAGAGCAATTTTATTAAAAAATAGCATTTAAAGGAATATAAATATTAGAAAAACTATATTTTTTTTAATAAGAAGCATAGTTTATTATTAACCCTTTAACTCACAATGACATCTCAGAGACGTGATGAACAACGCGGGACCGACTTTGGTGTCGCTTTTGGCACGCACAATAGGAAATTAAATCGTGAAGCAAGGGGTTATTGTGAAATTAAAAAAATGTTGGCTTAATACAAGGAAACTCTAATTGATAAATTTCCTCAATACATAAATATAAATATAATTTAATATTTATATATGGAATGTTTAAGAAATATGATTTTATAACAGTATTTAGATACTGTTAGAATTGATATACGCAATAAATATGTGTATGATAAGACTACTAAATGATTGTTAAAACAACTTTGATATACTTTTAGATTGGTTTTTAGAATTGTCTAAATACCTAAAGTTTAAATTGTCTAATTAGTATTTGTACACGGGATTCAATATCATTATATTAGTAAAGAATTATTTCTGCTTTATTACATGAAATTAATATATCACTCAATAAGACTCCGGTTTAACTAAGAAAAATAATTTCTTTTTTAATTTTAAATTTATTCATTAATATACTCTCCTTCAGGAGTGATACATTCATTCCAACACTCCTTTAACTTTTTGATGCCATTTTTGTAGAACGATTTGTCTTTACTCTCAAAGTAGGCCTCAGTTTTGACAATCATTTTTTTATTTCAGTTAAATTTCTTTCTCTGGAGCTTATTTTTGAGATCTGTACAAGGCCAGTAGTTGATTGGAACACCACATCTGCAGAGTATGGTGGGTGGGAAAGCAATTCGAAGCGTAATTCATTCAATTTAATTATCGTTTTCATCGACTTGTGAAACGGAACACTGACTTGGTGAAGCACCACATTTTTCTTTTCATGTGAGGCTGTTTTTTCTTGATTTAAACTTTCCATTATTTTAATAATGTTATAGAATAATTGCTATTGGTAGTTTTACTTTTCTCAAGACAGTCGATGAACAAAATAGCATTGTCACGTCCCAAAATACGGATGCCAAAATCTTGCTAGCCGACTTTTGAGTTTTTGGTTGCTCTGGACATTCACCGGCTGCTGTCCACGCAGCTGAGGATCTTTTTGGATTCAGGCGTGTAGTGGTGGATCTATATTTCATCCATTGTCACATACCAATGCAAGAAATATTTTTTATCTCGCATCCAAATAGCGCTCTGAATCGTTAACTCGTTGTTGTTTTTGGTCCGGTGTGAGCAAACGCGGCACTCACTACGAGAGCAACTTATTCAAGTTTACATTTTTGTGTACAGTTGTAAATGCAGTACCTTCTTATATCTTTGAGCCGTCACCTATTTTATGCAACTTTACTTTACTGTTTTCCAAAATTATTTTATGAACTTTTTTTGTTTTCCGGAACAATTGTAAAATTTGGATTACCTGAGTGTTCAGCATCATCGGTGTTTGTACAACCGCGTTTAAATTCAGTAAATCAGTCAGTAATAGTTGATTTGCCTGGTGCAGAATCTCCATAATGCTTATCAAGCCAATGTTTGACTTCAACATTATTTTTGCTCATCAAAAAACAATGTATAATCAACACATGAAATTCTTTTTCATCCACTGTTTTGAATAGAATAAAACTGGTATCACTAAAATTGCTGTAACTTATGAACTAATTGTCAGAATGTCACGAAATTTTAACGCGTATGGTTCGAAGGATGATACTATCCAAAAATCATATGGGTCATTCATTGTTGCCATATATGTGTCAGACAGGAGACTTATTGAACGAAGTGATAATATTCTTTTATTATTATAGAAATATATATAATGTAAATAAATCATAAAAAATATGAAAAAATTAATATATAATTATAAAAATGAAATAAAATGTACTTTTTGTACATTATTAATGTTGAATTTGTTCAGTATTTTATAAAATATATTGCGTCAATGATAGCTGAAAAATGTTTGATGTAAATTAAAAAATATCATTATTATTAAATTTCATTTTATACCCAGAATTCTTGTAGATTATATTTATTATTTTTATCTTTATCTGTTCCAATATTTATTCATATTCAATGATTCAAAGCAAATATTTTTCTATTTCTTTTATAAATCCATATGAAACCCTTTTAAACTAAAATAGTTTTTTATTAATTTCACATCAGTTATTGTCATCAAGAAGTTATATAAATAGTTATATATCACATTTATATTTTCTACAATGTATGAAATTATTTTGCTTTAATACTTCCAATTTTTACATCACTTTTGCTTGTTACAATATTTTTATTTTGCAACATGCAGTTATTCCTGTTTTGTTCAAATTATAAAAAACTATTTTAATAATGCAGTTTAATTATTTTTACAGTAATTGCACTAATAATTAAAAAACTTCCGAATAAAATGAATAATTTACGTAATTGCCTAATCTAAGAAAATGTCAGGCCAAACAAATTTAACGTTAATTACACTCACGTATGACTTTTCCTAACACATATTCAAACGATGATTAATATGTACAGAATGCGTTCTACAGTTTAATGAACGCAAGCTTTAAGTATAACAATTACGTTATGTATTAAACAACGTTATTTCATGTAAACGTACTTAATATTTTACGTTGATAAGTTCTGAAATTCGACATTTCAACCAAATAGTACAGTTGAAATAAACGAAGAAATGTAAAACTGTTAAAAATGATTGCTTAAATGATGCTGATTGACATAAAACCGTTGTTTGTATTCAAGCAGGGTATACATCAGAAAGAGAAGGCTTAATTATTTCAGTAATGCGAAAACAATGTTATGTTGCTGTAATTCTCATTAGGATTATAATAGCATAAAAGTTACGCTACGCGCATTCCAGTATTAAAATATGCATCGCTCAAATAGTGCAGAATATTCAGACACCCTTGTAACATGCGCGTTCAAACAAGTGGGCTCAACGGAAAGAGAATTAAAATAATTTAAGATAATTCTAGAAAGGTGAACGTGGAAATATATAAAAGTATAATCATGAAAATATTTCTTAGAATAACATCTCTAAAGTGTACTTTAACATGCACTTTTTAATCGCCTGCTTGATTAATTTTTGAAAGTCGGCAGCTAATTTAGATGATATTTGCAGTATATTCTGTAATTATTAAATTATAAAATAGCTATTAAATTCTTGCTTTAATTAATTTATTTTTTATATCAAGAACATGTAACTTCAAATCGTCGTTGGTAATGAATGTAAAATTAGATTGCCCATGTAAAATTTCATTAAATTTTGTGTCCTCGAATTACACAACATGTAATGGAATTATACGTTTCAGTTTTACAATATAAATCTTTAGTCTGTCTCCGTTTACAATTTATTGTAATTTGTCCTTCAAACTTTTCTTCGTGAGATATTATTTTCACATTTAATTTACACTTAAAGTTATACTTCAATCCTCTTCGTGCTTCAGTAATTTTTTATTTAAGTTAAAATAAGTTTATAATTTGGAAGTAATCATCACTGTATAAAGACACATAATATGTGGAATAATTGGTATCTACACAATTTGTTTAAATGCATGAGTGATGGAGTATATAATGTTTTTAACTTATTCTGGTTTTATTGACTTGGAAATTAAAAGAAGAAAGCACGCATACATAAATTAAAAATAATTGAACTCGACTTTCAAGATACTTTTAGCCATAAATAAAACAATAATGAGTTGTTTGCATGCAAATTGTAATGCATTTTATGTAATTCAAACATAAATAAATAAAATTAATATTTTAAGTTAAAACAGTAGTAGATATTCTTTCGTTTAAAAATAATGAGAATATTATCAGTCACTTTAATTTTAATGCTTGCAAATATTATATTATTATATATAACGTTGCATTAAAATATTAAATGCAATGCAATGACAATTTCACATAAATTCTACATAATCTATTAATAAATGTATATGTTTGGAAATTTCCTTGAGAAACGTTTATTTTTCACGAAAATATCTCACTTTTATTTCGTATGAAATATATATTTCTAATAGGATTTTCAATGAATATGAATTTGAAAAATAAGTGTATATTTCTTATTTGAATAAATTGTTTTTTAAATCAGACTTGTATGCGTGCGTATCCGCGTACGTGTGCAGTTTTCGTGTGTATGTGTGTAAACCTGGTTTATGCAATGTCAGTGTTGTAACATTTTTTCTACAAAAAATTGTTGTTTCAAAAATTTCATTTTTAAAATGATTATGACTTTTAAATTGAAATGACTTAGATTCAAACCCATCGCACCACTTTGCATAATTTGACGTGTAAAAAAAGTGCCTCATTCCACTTCCTATAATTTACATCTATTTATCAGAAAGGTTTGTCGTCAGTTTTATATGTCCAATGTTTCAATTTTGCATATTTACGTTTATGTATAATGTTATTGAGCAAAAATTAAAAATTAGAGAAAAAGGTACCAAAAAAGTTGAATAAA
>JABFOX010002049.1:0-11953 GCA_022817665.1 Axea sp. ZL-2020 | reverse complement strand
GGTAACGATGTGAATCAATAGAAAAACCAAAATAACTGGTAATTACTTTTAAATATTATTATGATTACTTTGTGGGTAACATTAATGGGATCAATGTAATCCAGACACACATTTGTTTTCATATTAATTCAATTCTGCTTTAATGTTTGTTGAATACTGAATCTCTATTAAATTATTGAAAGTATAAATATCAAAGTAAATTTTATCAAATATGTGTTATTTCTTAAGAACGATATATTTTTCTACAAGAACATGCCGTACTCTTTAAAATAACTAAAGCGGTCTGGCTTCTTGTGAAAACATTTTTAATACGTTACCTGAAAGTTTTAAAAAAGAGTTTAAGAATATTTATGTCTTTATAAGAGTTAAAGAAATGTCTTTAACATAGGAAGTCTATGTGGAACTAAGAAAATAAATAAGTATAATAGCCAATAAATTTTATCACAGAATTGTTAGATTTTGTTGTTAGTTTTTTTTTTCTGATTTTTTCATTTAGTTTGATTGGATAAACAAACCATATTGAAATTTCCATAAATTATATAAATTCATAATAATATTATAAAATTATATTACAACGTGTTAATTTTGAAAATATTTAGCCTCTTATATATATAGAATTTATTTACTCTAAATTACTTGTTCTGATATAACATTATGATGACGTACATCTTAGAATGCAAATTATGTGTTTACTCTTACTACTTTATGAATATCCTTTTCACTTCTTTTTTACAATTTTACTTCACCATAAACAGTATATGTAATTTATGTGTAATATTTTTATGCACATTTAATAACCGACATAAGTATTTAATTTTATATATATATTATTTACTGCGCAGGCGCAATGTATACAAGCAATTAAATCGTTTACCTTTTCGATAAATATTTTGCTTCGAAAATTGTTTTCTCTTTTTACATAAATCAATGTTATTTGAAATATTTTGTCTCGTATTTTTCGGATATCTTTTCAAAACACTTTGCAGACAATCACGAAAAGAGTTCCAAACATTTCGATTCATTCATCTTCCTGCTCTTATTTCTTAATAGACCGAAAATAGATTGATCTGACAAAATGCCATATTCATTCCCCTTTATCATTATCTGCCAATACCAAATTCTCACAATCTTGAGAATCAATTTCACTCTGAGAGGAGTATCGATGGAGCTGTACAAATTAAAATCACGTAATTGAGGTTGGTTGTAATCATCACCGAAGTGTGATGTCATTGGTGAGCGTGTCTTTTATTCGCACAATGATTGTCTGCAGTCAATAGAAATTCTATCATTTAGATTAAAAACGAAAAGCCCGTTAGTCTCCTAAGATTATATTAACACAGTGTACAAGATTTTTTTAAGGCACTGAACAATGATTATCATTTTAAAGAAAGGAATTGCAGTAGCGCTAATGAGGAATGTACTTTAAAATATTATCGTTTAAATAACCGTAATTAAAAATAAATCCTAGAGATAAAATAACACTGCTATCATTTTTACACGGTACAGTTATGCATAGGATTTCCCATTTCTATTGTATTAACAAAAATCAAGTTCATTTGTCTATGAAAAAAATTAACTTCGAGTTGAAAATGAAAACAAAACTTTTGTTTACATAAAATGCGTAAAATGGTAAAATGCTAATTTCTTTTAGATCAAAACAAAAACAATGGATTTAGTATTAATGTTTGTTTACATAAAATGCAAATGATATAATGCATACTAAAGTTTGTTTCCATAAAAGTGCTTCTGGTCAATATTTTATTTATTTATCAAGAGTTAAATCTTTTCTACATACTGCTTTCTCAGGGACCAAAGACCTACAACAAATGTTTTGTTCAAACTTCAGTCACTTCTGAACCATTGCACCGAAAGGAATATTTGTCCATTTTGTGATAAATATTGCAAAGGTACAAGCAACACACGAGTAAAGTAAAACAAATAAAACACTTTTAGTATTTTTAAACAAGTAAACAAATATTAATTACTTCACGGTTACTATTTCGAGCTAACAATTTCGCCATCAAATTAATTATAATTATAAATAAATGAATGGCAGAACCAGATCTTATTATTCAGCCCTTACCCTCTGTTCATACAGAGCTATCTCTGTCGAATATCAATTTATCTTCGTCTATTTTGACCCTTCACGAACACCAAATGGTTAATAATTATTTTAAGTGTAAAAAATAATTGCAGTGTATTTCCTTATGATTGCGCAACACTTTTTACGGCAAAAGAAGTAGGACAGTTTATGGGTGATACTGTAGGACTTGTTTATTCACGGTATGTAAAAGTCAATTATATAAGCATAATAAAAAATGTAACGTACAATAACACAATATTTCTGAAATATTGTCTATAACGCACGCAGTTTGACGAAATACACAAGATAATATTTGTTGTTTATAACAAATATTATGAATAATGGGAATAGATAATTGGCGTCAAATAATTACAGTCTTTTTCATTCAGCAAAATGCAAAATGCTTTGTTACAAAACTCTGTCACCAGTTTCGCGCAACGGTTTTAATAATATATTTCTTTTTATTTCATACTTCGAAATTCTCTCTACTTTATTTCATTTAAACATATATCGAGACCCGTGTGCACGATACATTTTATTTGTTTGCAATTTAACCGAATAACAAAACGTAGAATGATAATTAAATTCGCGTAGCGTATGCTTTTGGTTCGATAAAAAAATGTAATTTTATTTGATTTAATTATATCGATTGGATCTGTTTAATTAATCTTTTAGAAATCTTGGACCATAAAATTGATTTTACAGATGTTATGTAGAATTAACGACTAAAGTTTTTAAATTGAATACTAAATTACTGATCACTATAATCTTTATTGTCTTACCTTTGTCGCATCAATTCAAACAAAATAATACCTAATGTCTAAATAACAATACTTGAAGCGATGTCTTAATTTTAAAGTCAAAAACTTTTCATTATTTGTTTTAACATTGAAATTATTTATGAAGCACTTAATATCGATAAATTGAATGATTTTTAACTAATCGATATGAACGGCACAGGGAAATTCCATACGATTCGATAAACTAATCGATATGAATAGAACTATGTAATTTGATTCGATAAACTAATCGATATAAATAGTAGGGTTTAATTCGATTCAATTCGGTAAAAAAATTGTTTAAATAATTTTACACACAACAAATTTATGTAGAAAATGAATAAATGTTGTTTTTGTAGTTAAATAGCCGTAATTGTTACTGATAAAAATATTGTTTCTTTGAATCATCATATAAAATACCTGCTTTTGTTGAGATTCTTAAACGTTAATCTCTTTCTGAAAGACAAAACATCTAATCTGAACAAAGACCATTTAAATGACAAGTATTCGTTCGCTTCTTGTCAAAAGTCGCTTCGTCTAAAGTCAGGAATCTTCAAGATATTCGTAATTAAATTTTCTTACTAATTATGTTTGGTAATTAAGTTCTTCAGAAAGAGTTGTCGTGACAAGAAAGTATAACTGAAAATTAAATTCGTCAGTATGACTTTGTCATCGAATTTTAAGAAACATTCAAACGAATTATTTAATAATATATTTCATTTAATTTATGTTATAACACAGTATTATCTTTGTTTCGAATAAAATTAATTTTCAGCTGACTTAATATCGAATGAACTGGAATATTGTAAAACAGTTTGGAAAGCAAAATATTAATAATCGATAATACATTAAAATGTATTATACAGTAACATTTAATGTATTACAATTTATTAGATTTTAAATAAAACCTCGTTGCAATTTCATTGCATTTCGGTCCTTCCGACATAGAAGCTTTTACGAAAATTCTGTATTCAGCGTAATAAAATTTATTATTTTTGCATGAAAATTCTGCAAATGTTAATTTAATCAAGAAAATACAACGTTAAAAAAAGTAAAGGACAAATTTTGCAATTTTAATTCTAATTTGTAATACATTTCTTAACAAAAATTTAATAACGAAAATAGGAGAAATGAAAATTATTCAAGATGTTTTATGGAATATAAACTATAAAATGAAATTTTTGAAAAATGGAATAACAGAAAAATTTATCGCGAGGGGAAATTACAAAATCGAGCGTTACCCTGCATATGAAGTGAAGAAGGATGTAAGTGAATTCTTATTGGAATTACAGAGAAGTTCGCACAAAAGGAAATTGTACAGGAGGTTTACGTAAGAAATTATTATACAACAGGAAATCACGTACAAGGAAGTAACAAAGACTAAAACTAAAATAGACAAATCTTTCGAAAAAATTAAACGGAGAAAAATTTCTTAGGGAATGAAATTATACAACCTTTTAAAAAGGATCTATTATGCAAATAACTAAAAAATCCTTTGAGGTTAAATGATGTTTCGTTTGAAAAATTAAAGAAGTATTTTATGCAAATTAAAAAAATTCATTTTTAAAGAAAAAGCGCGTTCTTTTAATAGATAAAGAACTCCATTTAATCTTTGAATGATATACACAAGCATTAAAACGCAAATAAATGTAAGCTTTAAAAACACTTTAAGTGATGCATTGCCACAAGTAGATGTGTTAATTGAGTTGCAACTAATAGTTTTAATGGGATGCTAATTTTAAAAGAATATATTCACTAAGTTAATGTGAAATAAATGTTCGAGCCAACTTTCTGAAAGAGTATGTTCGTAAGACATTGAAATGGAAACATTAATGTAAGACATTGATGTATAATTTAAAGTTTACTCTTATGTGAGGTAAAGTTATAAATATATGTGCTTTATTTATTAATTATTATTGTTACTTAAAAATTAGCATAAAAAAGTTTAGTTGTACGTTAAAAATGAGTAAATAATGCACGTATTGAATTACTAATTTCAGCTGTCATCAATTAAAACCAGTTACTCGAATCGTGGTGCTTTGTTGAAGATAATTAGACCGAAGTTAGATTTAGTTTGATCTAAAATGCGCTTGAATTAATGTCTGAAAATGTCTCAAATTGAAGTATTAAATATCATAATCTAAGATGAGGAAATTGTTTCAGTTTTTTAAAAATATTTTTCATTTACCATTCACGCTTGTAAAATATTACTAAGCTTTAATAAAGCTGGCATTATTGTGGTAAATGTATTAGAGTATTATCGGTTTACGTGCAAGCACAATGCAAGCTTGCACTGGCATTATGGAACTATTCTGGAAGCATGCGTATCTTCTGTATTTATGCGCTGACATTATACAATCAAAATGCTACTAAAATTTTATCATTATTATCCAAGAACATGCGACGACATTTCACTATCTGGGTTCTTCAACTTTTCTTAAGCTTTTCAGACTATTTTCTAGAAATTGCTCAACGTATATCAGAGTTCAAAACTTCTCGAAGAAAACATTTACGGACCATCGGGAACAAACAAAATTTATTTAAATTTTATTAACATCGATACTAAAGTCTTACAATAAATGCTTCAAACTTTTTCATCGTTGCTGAACAGACTTATAAAGTACTAAAACAATACAGACCTTCGTCTTGATTTATATCTATAAGAAGATTTAATATGGTTTAAAAGAGTTTGCAAAAGTGTGATTGAAGACTGAAACGTCAAATTTGTTTCTGTTTTTTTTTTTTTTTTTTTCATTTTTAATTCAAATTTATTTCAAACTGACATCAAAAAGATTATTTTCATTATCTTACAAGCACGAATATATTTATCGCATCAAAGGATATAATCATGAAATAAATAATAATTCACTATTCACATTTCAATCGATTCAATATAGATAAATTATCACAGAAAGATTGATATCCAATTAATGTGTGAATATCCGTTAAATTGGCATTGATTTCATCCCATAAATTCAATACTGATTCAATGCATACAAAGTTTTTAGATGAATGATTGATAACTCTACGCATTTAATATAACGGTGCCTTATTGTCGCTTTTCTTGTAAGCCTGGGATATACGTGTATAAAATTGTTAGAGATGTTTAGCAAATTTTGTAACGTGATTCTGTTAAAAAATCATTTTATTTATTTACGACCAAAAACATCGTTTGACAAATGGTGGATTATTCTGACTTGACAACATTTTAAACCGCCTTCAACGGATTTTCATAATAGGACGATATTTTGACCACAAGAATGATATTTTTAAAATGTTTTCATCGATATCCATCTGTTTTCATAAGAATTTAAACCAACAAGAAGCGGATTTCTCAAAATCCGATTTCTGCAAGAGAAGCCTGTATGTGTCAAGAAGATTTCACTTACGTGTAAAAAATTGTCCGAATTATTGTAGAACAGAAAATGAAGAATATTTTAATAGGGAGTTCTAAAAGAAATAAAATTATCAACAAGGAAATCATTCATAATTCATTCGTGAATTTATTTTTATATAATACAACCTTTTAACCATGTCTTTTTAGTACTTATTATTTCCAAAAGAATCGTGTTCCGCATAAAATTTCAACTTATGTTCTCTCTGCAGTATAATATGAATCCACTTTATATTTTATTTGCATAATATTTTTTATTGAAATCTTTTCCTAACCCTAAAATAACTTTCCATTGTTTAAGCAATACTGATTAATAAAAATCAACTATTTTCTTATCAGGCGTCCTTGCCGAGTATACTTATTGTTTGTGAAAATGTAACTTTTCGCGTATTCTTTCTTTCTTGCTACATTTTTTATATTCGTATTTATCTTTTATTAAACTATCTATTTCGCAATAATACATTTTTCTATCAAATTTTCCTTTCCGTGTTTTATGTTTCCTAATGAAGTAGTGAATCAATGTTGGACTAATATTAATGAAGATTTAGACTAATATTCAATCTATATTGACTATTGCTTTGTAATAGGCTTCTATACATTATATTTCCAATTTAGGTCATAATAAATCAACGTTGAAATATTTATCACTGAATTTTTAACATTTATAAAGCGTTAGAATAAAGTGTATAGACGTCGAATTTACATTAAACTAACGTAGCTTTGTCGTTATAAGTTTTTAAAATATTCTTCTTCTTCTGTTCTTATAATTAGTTGTAAATCTGTTCTTAGAAATTAAAATTGTTTAGATATCACACTTATTACCGTCTGTAATTATCTTGGATATTTTTAAAAAGTTTTTTTGACACATTTTGAAAATCGCATATCGTCAAAAAATTCAGTAGAATCATTATTCATTTTTATTTATTACAAAGGCAAATGCGAAAGAAAATGTGAGTGCTTCATGTATAATTTTCAGTATTTTTCTAGATTTTTTTTTATTGTCGTACTTACTGTGGTAGTTTATATTAAAATGTACAGCTAAAGAGAATTTTATATCAACATCCTTTCGACTTTTTATCTCTGAGAGGTTAGAGCGATTTAAAGATATCCACTCTTAAAAATATCGATAGATCACACACGGAAAAGCACTAAGATCGTTTATCATCACGTTAAAACTCTGAGTTCGATTCTCGGGTTTAGAGTTTATTTGAATTATAATTTTACGATTGCACACGCATTTTCTGTTCACAAACTTAAATACAGTATCATCGTTAAATTCATTTTCATCATTATTTAATTTTTGAAAGTGCGTTATACAATTGAAATTGATATTACAATTAAAAAAATCGATTTTAATAAAATAAATTGCAATTATTTCCATAAACAATTATATTATTTATACACTGTTAGATATCGTTATGCTTTTGAAAATAGTGATGTCATTAAAAGCGAAATGCGACTTCTGACTGTCACACCGCGCTGGTAGTGGGGAAAGTGTCCGAAACTATAAAAACGCGACAATTCGGATAGGAAAGAGAGAGCAGAAATAACTCTAAGTTATTGTAATTTACAATGATAATCAGGATCTGGAAATAAGTGTCAAGTGATAATTTGGAACAACGAAGTCCCGATCAACCATAAATCTGAGTCCATTTTAAAATTTATTTTTTATTATTTTTATTATTTTATTTAACGGGCTTATATATACATATATGTATTTGGTAATTGTGAAAATCCGAATTTAGCCTATTAATAAATATTTTTCGTAATCTAATTGTGTCCTTGCTAACAATAATTGTTTGTGTGTCCGTTGTGTTTCAACGGGTCGTTGAAATCTTAAGACTTGTTTTCTGATTAAATGTTAATAAAGCGATTAACAAATAAGACGCGTCGGTCTTAAAAGCAAAAGAAATAATTTAAAGTAATTAACTGGTTGTACCGACAGGTCAGAGTCTGACCGATTCTAATACACCCGTTAGGTGGGTTTAAATCATAAGCATACACATTTATTCATAAGAAATCTATGTAGAAAAAATGCAAATACGATACTTTATTTATTTCATAAAAATCTGTTTTATTTCTTCCGAAAAACAAATACAATTTCACAGGAGTGATGTCAACACTGCCTGAAAAATGGTATTATATAAATTGAAGAACGTGTATTTCATTTCATTCGACAACTTACTAATTTTAAATACATAATTACACTAACTGAATGTCATATCAATGTTTTGCATTTATACTATTTAACCATTTGAACAAAATCATTACATTATACTACTAGTATTCTTTGTGCCATTATTAAATGCACATTGAATATGTTTATGACTTCATAAACATAACGTATAACAGTGCTTAATGTATTAGTATCAAATTTTTGAATATTAGCTTACGTCGAATAACTAGATTTATTCACCTTATTATTATATACCATATAATTAGTATCATAGGGATATCAGCTTAGATAAGATGCCGTGGTAACTTTTCAAAACATTACACGTACATCCAACTGCAGTCCTCGAAATATTAATTACAATATTATTAACCGAAATAATAACGCTTTTGAAGCATCGCTATGCAAAGGTTAAAATTATGTAAAGTCAACTAAAAAATGCATCGCAAAAAACTAATTCTGTGAATATAATTCCAACCTAATAATCTTGTAACATTTACCAACAGCAAAATGAAGTTGGATTTCGACAAGGAGAAAGGTCTCGAGCTGTTTGGAAAATTCATAAGAACGAAAAATGTTGAGAACTTGCAAGGAGAGCAGCAAAAAGCTGGACCGGGACAAGTTTACTCATCCGACTCGAAACAGAAACTACAGGTAATTCATTCTTTTCTTTCATTCAGTTTTTGAAGTGACACAGACACAAGATTAAAGTTCTTTGAACTTTTTTCCTTTAATGTTCTTTTTGAGTGCACTGTTGTCTCACTCTTGTTTTAAACATTTTTTTCTTCATGCTGGTCTGAAATATATACAAGTTTTTTTTTTCTGCGACGTAATGACGTGACTTCCGATTGATCTTTGCTCTGTTAACCCTTTTAGCGCCCAAGGAAGAAAAGTGATATCGACGATACATCATTGCGCATCCAATAGGTTCTTACTAAATAAATCAAAGTCGTTCGATTATCCTTGCATAAGCACCCGTTTTTCGTCCGGCACTAAAAGCGTTAAGAGTAGTTAATATTCTTCGAGAAATTCCATTGGCTTCCATTAAAAAAAGCCCAAAACAAATTACATTTGCATTCCAAATGCTGAAATTTATACCGATACTTCAAATAGATTTACATACGAAATTTTACTTAACACAAGGATTATTACGTAAAGACATTGTACTGTTTTAAATAATTAAGCTTTATTTTCACTTCTTCTTGCAACTTATGTAAAATTGCATCACTTCTGTGTTGTTTTATTTTTGTAAAATTAGATCCGAAATAAGTCCTTACAGAGTAATTTTTCGGTTTAATAATCGTAAAGTTTCTTTGTAATTATATGTAGCAATAAAGATTGTTATATTATTATATAACTAAATATATTAATAATACATTTTTCAAGTAAATATGCATAAAAAATATTATTTTCAGAAGGAACAGAATCATTTGAAATATTTTAGGATTGAACTTGTAATTTTCATAGCACTGTACAATTAACCCTGTTTTTCATTTTTTGGTTAATGGATAATAAATAAGAAATAAATAAATTTCTTATCCGTTACAGTAGATTAGTAAGTCATAACGACAAATCTGACTAATAATTTTTGAAATGTGTTTTTACTTTTATTGAAAAAATAACAAACTGAACTTCTATAAGTAAGTTAACAAATATGAATAAAAAATATTTATATAACCATCCCTGTATTAGCCTTAAACTAAAGATTAACCTTAAAAAGAATTTGGTAATAAAGTTGCTTTCATTAATCTAACGGACATATTAATCCTAATAAATAAAAATAATAATAAAAATGTGATAAGTCGATTAAAATTATAATGTATTGAATCAATGAAATTTATATCAAACGTTGTTCCACAAAGGCCATAAATTTCGAATAACTCCAGAAATCGCTTTCTTACTGTATAGCTGTACTGATGACTCTCATTTGAAACTAGAAGGTGTTTAGCAACTACTTGATAGCAAGCACAACTTCTCCCGCAAGTGGTTTCGTTCCGTACTTTATTATCGTTGCACCTTTGACACCTTATCTTCATCATCCTAAAATATAAATCGAAGTTGATTTTAGAAACAAATTACTAGCAGCGAAGATAACAACTCAGTCTTCTGAACGAACTGTTTCGTTTTAAAAAATTAACTCGTTAAAATGTTGTTTCTTCAAGCATTCGAACGTTTAAAACCAATTATTTATACACCGACTTCATTCAGTTTCTTTTAAACGAGTCTGCCGAACGAACAATGACTGACTAAATATACCGTTGTACTACTTAATTCTCAAATTTACCCACCTCCACAATAAAACACGGAATCAAATAATCATCCTCCAATAAAATTAAGATACATTATGCAATTCGCACTATATTACTGTACATCACTAATACCATAATGGTAACGTTCACTGAATCCGTTTCCGCAAAGTCAAAAAGTACTCGTCGACCATGGCATTTATACGCACTGTATTCGAAACGTTAGTTCTCAGTTTTTTACTTTTACGAGCAATTTTATAGTGGGCATCTCCATTAACACAAAGTATCATGAGATACGGTAAACGTTCCACGAATATTCCACAAATATTGTAGTCATGGTACATTTGAGACATCGTGAATAATCAATTTATCATACGAGCATTGAACAGCGTGCTCATCATTACGCCACACCAATATATAACACGTGACATTCAAATATAACTTTATAGTTATCAAGTTCGACATTGACATTTAATCGCGAGTCCTATTTCGGTATCGAATGTTGTCATTGTGGTGCAATGGCAATCATATGGACCAATAACGCGAAACAGTAGATTCGAGACTCTACCGGGACTCTTTGATCAGATTAAAAGAAATCAGAAAATAATGAACGCGGGTAATATCAGATGTATTTGTAAAATCATATTTAGTGATCGAGGGTAGCGATAACGGCTCGAGCAGCCTAAATTGTGCAGCGCGTGCAATATCCGCTGAGAAAAATAATTCGTTCAAAACAATTGAAGGTTCAATCAGTGTTCATAATGTTATTATTTTTATTTGAACGAAAACTTTTGTTGATCATATCTGAGAACTTGAAAGCCTTGATTGACGTTGAGTAAAGTGAACTAAGAAGTAAACAGCGATTAAATTGGCCATTGAGTTTATAACAAAGTAGATTGAGACTAAATATCTCAGCGATCGCACACAGATATGTATAATGGATCAGCACGTGTTCTCAATGATTTTTGTATAGCTTCGAGTAAATTGTTTCATCAGAATTGAACTTACAACCACTCAAAATACTCAGATTTTCCGATTGTCTTGACTAATAAGACCATCAAATTTCTTCTTATTCTTTCTTATTTTGATATTCTAACACTAAGACATATTGATAATACTTTAAATTAATTTTGATGAATAATATATATTGAATAAAAATGATAATTAATCTTGTGCCGTTGGTTTTGTTCAACAGAAGTGCCTGACGACTCTGGATCTGACATCCTTAGGCGTAGGGTCTTGTGTCGGGACAGGAATGTATCTCGTCGCAGGAATGGT
>JABFOX010002048.1:0-11956 GCA_022817665.1 Axea sp. ZL-2020 | reverse complement strand
AAATGTAGTTTATTTATAAAACCTTGTTCACTACTAAGAAAAGATTTTAGTATTGCAAACATAAATAGGTAAAAACCTATTTAAAGAAACGTTTAAAAAAAAGGACCAATGTTGTTCGGGCGTTTCTTTAACCAAAATAAACTTTAAAAACGAGAAATCAATATTTATGTTTATCCAGCTGAAAAACCGCATTGTTTAAACTGTACAAAAACAAATGTTAAACGAAATAGAACTCGTTTTGAAAAATTATTTAACGCAAACAAAAGCGCACGCGCAAAACGCTTGTATGCGTGCGAGCAATTTTCATTACAGTTTCTCAACGCCAGTTGCAAAACTCGAATAAAACAAATTAAAAAGTCATTTTGATAATCGTGACGCGTTACTTAACCTCAAAGAGTATGTCGTAATTGTTTTATCAATTTCATTCGCATTTTTTGGTCCGCGCTTTGCGTAATGTAGTCATAATTTTACCACAAAGCCGTTGAAATTCCGTCAAATAAGTAATGAAAATGTCAAGCATAATTATATCAGAAAAATCATTTGCGCGTTTCTTTTTAATGTAAATCATTGTTTGGAATTGGTATGAATGAGGGAAAAGCGTTCTTTCACCATTTTTAGATCGAGTTATAACGCGACTAGTAATGACATTTTTGTTCAAGATTGAAGCACGCAATTTCCCGCCTTTTTTTTTTTTTTGACAATTATGTCGCAGGCGAATCTGCAAAGGAGCACCACGTGGTCGTTTGGTTTTCTCGCACGTAGTTCTCGGAAATTCGTCGTCGCGTGGTGAAACTCGACAGAGAAACCGAAGGAGAGTGCATTTGCGCGACGATTCGCAAAGGTGAGAGTCGTCATTGCTTTGCTTTTCTTTTCGTTCTTGCAAAATCAGTGTGAAAGAACAAAGAGAGGGAAAGAAAAAAACGAAAGTTCAATTTTAATTGAAATTACGTATAAGGTTAGGTTATTTGGCTTCTCGCAATCAGACGTGAATGCGCGCTAAAAGTGGGTTCTAGATTTTACAGGTACGAAACAAATATAAAAACAAAAAAAAAAAAAAAAAAAAAAAAAAAAAAAAAAAGAAAAAAACACAAAAAAAAAAAAAAATAAAAAAAAAAAAATAAAAAAAAGAAAAAATAAAAAAAAAAAAACAAAAAAATAAAAAAAAAATAAATAATGCCATCTTGTTTTATTAATATTGAATTATTGTATTAAATAGCGAATTACCTAACAGTGGTTTTTACTATTATTACAATTTATCGCCGCTTACTATTATTTGAGATTAATTAATAAAAAAATCACAAACGTGTAATATAAACAAAATGGAATAAACGTGCTAAATAAATTGTCCACATTTTTCTGTATACATTAAACGTTTTATTCTTGTACTTCAGCCTTCTTATAATGCAGTCGCCTTAATTGTTTTCGCATACATCTTTGTAATCCTATGCTTAATTCGCATGTAAATTATTCCCGACTGATAATAGTGTATAATTTATATGTCTTAGCAGTTCGTGAATTTTATATGCCGTTTAATGGAGAGCCTATGAAAGCCGATTTTAAATTGAGGCCATTTGCGGCAACGAAAAAGAACCTCGAACCGTGTTTAGAGAAAAATGCGCCGGGGAGTTTATGTTCGACGTAAGCAACAAAATTGATACCGCGATAAATGCGAGTGCTTCGGCCAGTTTTCGAAATTTGTAGTTTCTTATTTTCTAATCGGTAAATATTTAATAGACTGAAATTAGTGAAAAATAATGTACGTTAATTAAAATTAATGCAAATAAAATACGATAATTCAGGATTGTTGAAAAAAAATCTTATAAGAAAAGTGCAATTAATCATTGGAATTAAAAGCAATAAATTAATAAGATCCGAAAGATTTGAAAGATAGCTAATAATCAGTTGAATGTGGTCCGTGAACCGGAATGCGAATGGAATATACACCGCATATGTTCGATTTGTTGAAGGACTTACATTTCAACCAGTTAAATTTCTTTCGACGGAGTTAGAATTATTACGTATGGCATCAAACACGGAAAACAGAGAATTGTAATTTAAAACAAATTTTTTGAGAGACAATAATTTCAAATGAATATTATTAAAAATGAAAATGAAATAATTTATGTAAAATGATCTACAGGGAGAAATTCATAATGCGAGATAAAAACTAGTAAACGACAATGAATAAATGAGCAGTGGAAACTTATAAATAAAAAATAATGGATAAAAGATATATAATCAACATAGATTGATTAATGAAGCATGTTCATTTTTGATAGCATATACAGATAACAAATAATTAGTGAAAAATGATCCGAACGAAAATTTAACTGTACACAATTTTTAAGTGGCAGTATGAAAGTAAAATAGCCATTTATAAAAGTTTATGAAGAAATAATAAAAAATGATGCTTACATCTAGAAATATTTCGCGATAAATGATCGATAACACATTTCGTTGAAATTATTATTATAAAATGATGCATACAATTTAACAGAGTAGTTAATGTTTAAACTAATGTTCATTTTAAAATAAGATTTAATCTATGTCATCAGTTATACAATTTAATTATTTCTGATAATTTCTTACCAATTCCCAGTTTAATTATCAATCGTTCATTCATGACGATTACTTTTATTTTTAACGAAACGTCGTGATACCACACCAAAACCATTATCCTTAATTAATCACTAATCATTATCAACTATAATTATACCTATGTAAGAAAATTGTCCATCATTTTGTTCCGAGTTAATCATTCAATTGGATCAGTACTACAATTAAAAATGTACGCGATTTGCGAAATTATATCAATTAACATACAACGTATTTACACGCTCGTGTCGTTGGTAGCGAAATTACGAAAAGGTCGTGTGGACATTCCGCCTCGATTCCTCATCAAACATTTGCGATAATTAACCTGGTAATTACTTGATTTCCATATTTAGATGCACCGATCAGTTAATGGACTGATAATAAGTACACCCAGTTTCACCCTTCGCTTCGTTAATGATACCGCGACTTGCCGATTTTAGTTTTCCTTTTTCGCTGTTTTATTTACTCGTGATTAACGCGTCAACGGGTTAGAACGTGCTCAGCGCGAGTTATGCGCGGCTGTGAGAATCGAAAGACCGAACGATAATCAAAGTTACTTATACGGACGTGTTCATTACGAGGCGTGCGTGCAAAGGTCGCATGTGCACCCGCAATTAAAATTTTGGAACGAAAGCTCTATGTTTTTCGGGGCAACGTTCGTTCGAATTGCGCTGGCTAATTTCACGAATTTAGATTAACGTTGATAAAATTGTCTGTCTATATTTGGATCCGCGGCGAAGATACGAGAGAAATTTGTAGGACAACGTGTTTGCTTGATAATTGCGCAAATGTGCAATGCACTAATTATGCACATTTGTCACGGATTTAGAGAGTTGTGTTTGTACAATTATCGAACAAATATTACGTTAATTTGCACTCGTTAATGATGAATTTTTTGCGGATGTATCTTTACACTGATAACTGCAAATAATTAGAAGTTTTATTTATTTATTTTTTTTTTATTATTATTATTATTTCATTTACCGAAGACTAGATACAACGATTTTTATTTGCTTAATATACAATAAATGCTGACGTTTCATAATTCAAATACATGTTGCACTGAGAAAAATATATTGAAGAAATTGCCATGTGCGTTCTAAAAAAATACACGCGACGGAATAATAAAGAAACAATTTTACCATATAATGTAACGTGCACTTGTACACTAATTTTATAGCACGCAAAAATCCTAACATTTATGAGTCAATATTTCTTAATATGTATCATTGTTACATCAAAATTTAGTTTAAAAATTCAATTAAAAATTGCAATTTAATATTCAGGTATAAATTTTAGTACAAATTGCTCAAGCAAAGTACATTTTTTCGAGATAAAATAAATATGTACAATTATACAAACTGTAATATAATACAAATGCCTTGGAATAATTTGTTTATTTTAATTGCAAAGAAATTATACTAATGTACATACATTTGACAACTGAAGTTAACACGCTGTATTAGTTAAGTAATACGTTAGGCACTTTGCACGAAAGTAAAAATGTTTCGGTGTGTCTGAATAATATGACTGATATCATTACAATTTAATAAATAAAGTGCGTAAAAATGAACATTAATCAATAAAATTAAAATGGTATTAAATTAATTAATTTTACATTTTTTGTTTGTTTTTTTTTTCTTTTTTTTTTTATGGATTGAGTTGAAAACATTCCCATAGATAAATAAAAAGTCTGATAATCATTTGTAGATTTTCTGAATTATACATAATTTATGAAATGCGCCATCATTGAAACGCTTGAATTTATTTGGATTTAAAACCTATATCATTTGCACAAATTACAAATGTAATTAAAGTTTTCATTCAATAAAATTAATTCGATTATAAAACGATCAATAATGAAAAATTAGATCAATTCATTTACATCTATTGTGCAATGATGTAATTATTCGTTATTAATAAAATATTAACGAAAACTATCACGTTTCAGTATTTCACAATTGATAACGTTGTAATTTCGTTCCTCATTTAGTTTACCATTTCTGCAGTAATATTACGATAATGGATTAAATAAATCTATCGTGATTCGAACGCTTGAAAGTTTGAGTTGAAAACCCAATCGTTGCGCGTTTGAGCAACATTGCCTTTTTAATGTCCTAAATATTTTTTTGTATTGTTCGATTCGGAAATGAAAATGAATAATATCGACAAACTAATAATTGTAATTTATTTAACACAGATACGTACTTTAATTAAACAAATAACGAACTTGAAATTTATTACATTAACAACCACTGATACATTTAAATTTAAACAACTCAATTTAATTAGCAAATCACTAAATTAATTAAATGTGATTTTTCGTTGCTTTCCTGTTGTATTAATTAACTGTGTTAATAAACAAATTATAATAATCAGTGGGCTTGTTTATCAAACAAGCCTCCAAATTGATTTATCACGTCTATAAAGCCGCGATTTAAAAATGCTACCAACACCTGGAATGAAAATTAGGCCAGTGCAGAAAACTTGACGACGTTTCGTGAAAAAATGGCCATTTGAGAAAGTGCTCTAATTTTCCAATTTCACCGAATCATATATCCCTGATTCTCAACGGAATCCAATTTACAGAATCATCGAATCTCTGCCGGAGAAAATCGGAAAGTCAAGTACTTTCGAAATTGCGACTCCAAATCTAGCCAAAAATCACGACTGCAGCATAATCAGCACTTAACGGAAAAAAGTATTTTGCATCGGCGAAACAGCCCCCTCTCCGTTCGCCACCCGGCAAAATACTGTACATATTTTACGATCGTTATCACAGACGAAAGTGAATGAGTGGAATCACGCAAAGGTTTAGCCTCTTAATTAACGTTTTCTATATACGCGAGTGGCGTCTTTATACATTTCGACCCAATTTCTTGCGCGCGGAATGCCGTCGCTCGCTTCCCCGGACGGAATGCGAAGGAACGAAAAAATGAGAAAGAAGGAAGCGAGGGGCCGCGGTGGGAACAGAGAAGGAAGGCAGAGGAGAGGGAGACAAAAAGCGAAACGAAAAGAGAAAGGCGGCATCGATCTCGCGGGCGATATTATTGTACCGCGGCGGGGATTTAGGAGACCCACGGAGTAAATAGGAGTGCTGGCTATTCTTGCGTAAAATTGTATGTGAAATTGTGCAATGTGTCTTGCGAATTGAATTGCCGGTAACGACATTGATTTTATTGCTTGTTTCGCGTATGTGCCGTGCGCGCTTCACGCGCCCCCGCGCGGCCGCCGTAGCGCAATACTCGGTAACCGTGTGCGCGCGTATATCATATTAAATCGACGCGGGGATCAATACGGAAAATTGGATGAACAATCTGGCGGCCGCATAATCGCGGACGCGCGGGGCCAACGCGCCCAAGTGCAATTAAATGATCAAATTAATTAATCTAATGAATTATTGGGATGCCGGTGCTGCGCGTTCGTAATCATCGCGCAAATATATAGAACGAGCAAACACACACGGCGCGTCGCAAGTTTTCATAATGGGTTTGTCATATTGATTTAGCGCGACGCGCTTCGAGCCGGCAAAGAATAATGAACGGATTAATTTGATTTCGGCAACAAAGTCGGTCGGCCTTTTTCGAAAGGAAAAATCCTTTCGCGTGTTTATGTTTCGAACGGATTTCACGGCTGATTGGCTTCATTGCGTGATTTACGACTGGCTACTATGAATGAATGATTTCGCATTCAGCGCGTCCTCCGATGGATCGCCGAGTGACTGTTTTCGTGCGAAAACAAGACACGAGCTTCAATTCAAACATTTTAATTGAATCGCGGAATAATAACGTCGATAAATTGTCCGGGTCTGAAATCCATTTTTGATCGTTCGATCCAAACGCGCCGAGGGTGTCTTTGCGCGTATTTCGGAAATCATGAATAAGTCAGCGCGAACGAGCATCGATGACTTATCAGGATCGCGAGTATGCGTGAATAAGCAATTGATACGAGGTGAGATAGTAATCGAGTTAAATTTGAATATTCGACCTACATTGTAACGCGTTGTATCGAAAGGTCCGAATTATTTGATTTCAGGAATAACATCATTACTTCGTTTTGATGTTCGATGGCTCAGGGATGTTCTTTAATGTGATATCGAGTAGAACAAATTTCGCCAACATTAACTTAAGACCTTTGTAATTGAAACTCGGTCACGATGGGATTAAAATGAATCCAAATAAAGGTTTACTTTCAAATTAATGACAAATAATACAAATTATAATTCCTTTGATTAATTGCAAAGATTTTTATAAATAACGATTGCGATATCCGCATACAACAAGACAAATTCGTAGGATTTGCTTTGTCAAACTAGTAAGATTTACTTTGCGAATGATGCGACATAGAAAAATAAGTGAAATGAAATAAGATGAACCTAAAATCAATAACTTATTTTCCCCCTGTGCAAATGAAATAATTCGGACACATTATCCCTAGGTGAACTAACCTGAAACAAAATAATTATTAGATTTAGAAGATTACGGTATAACCAATTCTAACTGAATCGCTGTCTACGATGAATCTGATACTTCGCATACACTGCGTGTTCCGTACAATACGTCCAAAGATGTGTTATATCAGTTTTTTAAATGCTTGATTCAATATGTTATTAATGCAATAAATATTATTAGTAATTCGTAAAGTAGAGGTTCAGTTCAATCTAAATTGTAACTTTTTTTTTATATCAAAGTATCTCAATAATTGCCACATTCCTTTATTGATGGCATCACGCATTGCTGAGCATTATCAGCTGAAGCCAAACGTAGTAATACATTTCATTGGCGTGTGGATTGATGCTCATGAAGTGTTTCTCACTTTTGGTAAAACAGAGATCGTGATCCTTAAGAAACAAAGAGTCGATATCGTAATTCAAGTGTTCATGAGGAAATAGGGATGAAATACCAAGTCTGATACCAAACACCTCGCAATCAATATCTAGATGAACCTCGACGAGTAGAATCGATTCACTGAATAGAAAACAGCAGTTTTTTTCAGCTGGTTGATGACCAATACCCCTGAACACTCGTCAGAGAAGTGTACTGAGAACGATTCATGAAAGTCCAGCGTTTATACGCCAAGCAGGTTGCCTCAACGTAGCGCGTGGTATCAAAATTTGCCATCTTGATGATTATCGGCGTTATACCGATAGCGATGCTTGCGAGAAAACACTAATTTATTCTAGCAAAATAAGAGCGCGAAGAAGCTTGCAAAGCTATCACCGAGCAAAGCAAGATCGTACCTTGGAGTTTTATCAACAGTGCTGGGAGCAGGACCACCAAGCATATCCTTGACATTCAATCGTGGGTGACGAGGTCGCACGGTGAGGTCGATTACTACGTGACTCGACTTCTAAGTGGTTACGGATATTTCATCACCCACCTGCACAGAATGGACAAAATAGACTTTTCCGAATTGTTGTATTGTTCCAGTGGTTTTGGACAATAGTGAATACACTTTTTTTGTTGTAAAAAGTGTAAGATTTTCACAATTGAACTGGAGACTGAAGAGGGTCAACTGAGTCCAGACAATATTATCAAGAGGTATTGCAGATCAAGAAGTAGAACCTATATCATCAACCAGAAGCAACCTAAAGAATTAAATACCTGATTTGAAACAATGGAAAAATAGTGTTTCTAGATTGACTCTGCAAAATAATATTTTTAATTAGTGATTCAGAAGTGAAAGTCTGATGTACTGTACGTAAATACATTTTTCACATCGTCCACTCCTTCCAAATAATTAGTATTGTATAGTACAGATATTACAGTAGTTGAGCAAATATTTAAGCATTTGTACGTAGATAGTACGGTATCAGTTTTGCAAATAATCGACCAGTACTGTAGAAATAGTACGACAAAAGCTTGACAAATAATCAGGTATCATACTAACTCAAGATAGCAACTCATACTGTTGCCATACTGTTTGACAAACTTGTTTTGCTTACTGAACTAAATCTTCACTTTCTCCATGTTATCTTATAATGATATTCAGAATTGAGGCAGAGTAAAGTGTGCTTTTCTGGACTATTTTCGTACTGAATTATTTCTGATCAAAAATCAAACTACCACTTCTTGAATTAATAATCTTTATCTCTTTCCACTTTTATCAGCCACCGTGATTTATAATATATCGTAAATAAAAAGCATATCGTAATTTTGTATTTAACAAGCTCTTTTAATAAATATACCGTATACGTCAAGACGGCTCTGCAGGGAAAATTAAACGATTAACTAAAGAAATGGTAAATCGATACTTGACAGCAAAAATTATTTTAATCCAACAATAGTCTGGCACAGTGACAAGTCATCTAGCATAAGTCTGACTATAAGTCTGGCAAGAATTTAGCAGAGTTCCGGATACAGAAAAAGTGTGGTAAAAGTATGGATAAAGTCGAGCAAGTAGGAAACAGTTTGACAAAGAGTATGGCAGCACCACGGATCGCTATCCTATTCCAATTCGATATCCGATTGTTGCTATACTTTTGTCAGACCGATTATTTTCATATGAGAATGTGTTATAAATATTAAAATAATCATTTCGAAATTTCATAAAAATGCTTCATATTATTTTCTATGGAACTATAAAACAGTCTATATGTTTGTATATATAATAATAATGATAACAAAAATTACCATTGCATAATATTCCGAAGTTTTAGCGATAGTGCGATGCGATTATGTTCAAAAATCGACTAAACATTGTTTTAATGATCGAAGTATAAACTTTGAAATGTAAAAAATAAAGGATTTAAATTGATTTTCGTTACCTTCAATGAAGTTGAAGTACGAAATTTAAGAAAAATTGATTACAAAAACTTATTTTTGATCAAATCTAATGAGGTTAAAGAAAGTTAAATATGACGCTATTAGAATTAACTAAGTATAACTACACTGAACTGAGAGTAATTACGTATGATTAAGGCAAAGCGATTTTAAAGACATTTAAATTAGTCGAACTGAACTTGTTTTGAGAAATACTTAGTAAATTTAAATTGAATTGTAAAAGTAAGGATTTAAATCGTAAGCCATCAATGTGAAATCTAACAATTGCCATTATGGGACGTTAAAAATGAAAAAATAATGATGGTTAGTTGTTTATGTAATTTATTGCGCAAGTATTACAGTTTTCACTTTTACTGCATTTGCATTGAACTAGTATTGTTAAAAAATTGTTTAATGGTCTACTGCAATAAAGTAAATTTATATATTTTTTTTTAATTAAAATTATAATGACATTATTTTTGGCGAAACGTCACTAGAATTTACATAATTTGATTGAGAAAGATTCTCTTGCATTTGAGGAAATATCTCCCATTTTTTTATGACCATCAAGGTAACACTAAGGACCAATGTACACATATTACAATATTACTCCTAATTACTTCACATAGATTGAATTTCTTCGTAAATTTTCTGTTGCTTAATGTAACAACTTGTAATATAACGCCTAAATTAATATGCCTTAAATATAAACTGTTGGAATAAAATAATTTATAAATAATAATTCCCGTCTATTAAATATTTATTTAATTAAAACTAAAAAATAATAGTCTACTACTTTGTACTGGTATCACATATCACGCAGTTTTCAAATAAAATATTTGTTATTAGTTGACTGTTTGAACATAAGCGCTTGCGGTGGAACGTGCCACTCAGACTTAGATTCACAGTCTTCTTATTATTATAATTACATCAAACAGTAACATATAGTCAATAATTGTGAGTTCATATATAGTTGCATAATAAAAAACTTTTTAATTTGTACACATTTTTATAAATTTATAATTTTTCAAGTGGTGTATCTAAAAAAAATATTTGATTTTAAAATTCTACATTCATATTATTGAAGACAAAATAAACGTTCTCGCAAAATTTTATTTTATAAAAGTACGTATATTATATTTTCGAAATATTACAAATATTTTATAAATTTAAATACATCATTTTGAAAAATGTACAAGTAAATCTTACAACTTTTACCCCTTATTTGGTTACTTTCAGTTAGACATACGTTAATTATGACTAATAGTTAATGACTTTACTGTATTGTAAATTAAGATTTTTTAAATAGAATTTCTTGTAGTGGTTTCAATAATAAAACTCTTCCATTTGGAAACTTATAAAAGGTCGTAATAGAAATTATATAAATAAGAACAAAAATCATATGGATGCGAACAACTAGTTACACAGAATAACTGAAAATAGAATTGAATGTTTGAGCACGGTTAGTTAATACATTTATCAAGATTCTTTTGCATTATCATTATTATTGTTATTATTGTTGTAAATTTTATATTATAAAATTTATACGTGCAAAGTATGTTTATATTGTAATTACATACTATAACTGATTTAGTAATCTAAAAAACATTATTTAACAATTTATTACATATAGAAATTTTACAAAGTTTTGTGAATTTAACTTTAAAAGTGCAGCTCAGATGTGTACATGAAATCCTAACTGTCAAGCATCGATGTTCAAGTCTCATTTATTTTAATTGTACAAATCTTTATTTCTTTTTTTTATACCACATATACAACAAAATTTAGTTGAGTTAAAACGGTGTTTTAATTGTATTGAATAAAATAGACATTTAAAATAACCAAAATAACATTCCGTTTTAGTTTTTTGAAATAATGCTAAAGTTCAAATGAAAGAATTACTCATTCTTAAGTAATTTCATACCGCTTATTATTAAAGTAGTAGAACTATTATAATTTAAGAAATTTTTCCTAATGTAAAAAATAATGAATTTAATCCAGTGGACTGCAATGAAACCTGACCTTTCCCCCAAGACACAAAATGCTGACACCATACTACCCTACTCGTAAATTCAATTTTGATGTCAGCCCACGCAACTTCCACCTTTAATTTGGAGCCGGCACCATTAAACATTAAAGCCTTTGTTAACCATTCCGCGGAACCTATTATCGGTTGCGAAACTCAGTTGAATAAATCCATCAATACGAAATCTCGCGCGCGCGTGGTCCCTGAAATTGAATCCAAATATTTCAACACCCTCCTGCTCCCCTGGCCCGCTTCTATTTCTCCTCGTGCGCCAAAATTCAGTTAGGAATATTTGAAACGACGACGCCTAACTCGCGTTCGATTTAACATAAAAATGCGCCGACTGCACGCTAAACCGAATAACGAATAACGACGGGTGGTAGGTGCCATAAAAAGGTACGAAATGATTGTGAATTTTCCGGCCGATATTCGTCGTGAAATAATAATTGGCGGGAGAACGAGTGAGAGGTCAGCAAACACAGCGAAGGGAAACCGAAGAGAGATGGAAACGGAGAGAGAGAGCGAGAAAGCAGAGGAGCGCGCGCGAATGCTCATTGTGCTCGGGCCATATTGT
>JABFOX010002047.1:0-11957 GCA_022817665.1 Axea sp. ZL-2020 | reverse complement strand
GTACAATAAAGAGAAAGATAGTACGACCGAATAAAATCTGAACTTGCGGAATGAAAAATGAGTCTAAAAAAGAAAAATGATTATATAAAAATAATTAATGTCATTTCTCTACAATAGTTTTTGACGTAAAAGACAGGTGTGTCGACATGAAATTTGATAGTTTGATGTATATATATATATGAAAGTTGTAAATGTATAAATATATATATGGAAAATAATTTCATATATATTTAAATTAGTCAGTAGTAGCATTTAAAATAAAAAATAAATCTTGCTCAGAATCGTAAATTGCTATAACATTTGAGAGAAAGTTTGTAATAATGTTGAGCATAAATATTGGTATGGCAGTATGTCAACGATACAGATTGTTCCAGTACGAATTCAAGAAAATGCACGTTAGGAAAGCAATAACTAACTCAATTCACTGCAATCGCGGTCCATGAAGGCAAGAAATTTTTGCATAAATTACTAACCAACACATCGAAATAGGCCATCATTTTTATTATGATTGATTCCCCGCATTGACGTATCGATTGATTAATTGAAAGCTACAAAAGAACTTAATTGCTAAATATTCAGTGCTATTATTTGAAATAAAATGGATCGACGTGCTTTCATTTTTCTTGCGCAATTGCGCTCTCTATCAACGCATTGATTGTGTCACACAGTCGTCGTCGCTCTTACTCATTCGCGCAATCGCTTTAAACAAAAAATCATACGTGACGGTGTGCATTATATTTTATTTCACGTTGCATATTTCGATGTTCGGTATTGTTGACTCATTTATGTATTTTTAAATATTCGTTACACATGTTTAACAATTTAATTAACAAAATTGAACACCACTCATAGTCTCTTCCGATATTTTCATCCAAATCGAATCAACATTCGCTTTTTCTACATCTAATATTTCGATTTTGTTCCAATACAAATCTATAATAATAATCTATACTAATTGGTTTGAATGAAATACATAATGTAATAGTTAAAAAATCATAAATTATCTTTTAAATCACAAGTCATCACTTATTCTGATAATTTATGACAGGGAGAGTCGTCAACGGCCAGTCGTTGAAACGAAAGGATGGGACGTCTTCCGGGATCCACCTCCGAAAATCGATTCAGGATCGATGGCCAATCAAAGATGTTTGGAAGTAACCGTGCAAATAACAAAAGTACTCGTGTATTTACTAGTCTCCGTGATCGTCCTTGGGAGTGGTGTGGTTGCCAAAGGAACGATACTATTCATGACGTCACAGTTGAAGTCTGATCGAACAATACCATATTTCAACATACAATTAGGCAAGTCGCGCTGGTCTCATTTGCAATTCGAACATGAAAAACAAAGACAAGAATTAGTAATACATACTCAAGATCACGCAATCATAATTATTAATTAAAAAATTAAAGCTACAACGTCTACTCCATCAAGTGGCTCTCGATATCTATTAAGATAATTTCAACAAATCAGATATTCTTATCGCTTTGTAATTAAATGGATTCTTTTAAGCACACTAGTACAGAAAACTGGTATGATGTTATTATTAATTAACTGTAACAAAATGCACATCTTTTTGATTTTGAAAAACTGAATCATATCGATGAATTTCAATATTGGCGAAATAACGGAGAAAGCATTATCAATTTGTATCCATAAAATATTACTTCGTATTAACATCGTGGGAAAAATATTAATTCAAATTAATTTGCTCAATTGAAATCATTTGCATAATTCGAGCGAATAATGTATCAACATTCATTGATACAAATGAAACTCATGAATCAAATTCAAATTGAACTGAAATGAATCAGTAACCTTTATTCTAGGATTAATTGGAATAAAAATGATTCTAAAACACAAGTGAGTGCATTTGAATAACTGAAAAGAATTCGATTTTGGGTTTTTAATTTAGGATAGATCGTCGTTGAAAAAACATACGGGAAGTCAGTTAAGTCATTTCATTATCAAAATTTTCATTATATTGTTAATAAATTATAAAATAATTTAATGATGAATTGTATAATTATATAAACAATGATTGTGAAAATGTTATTCCACAGGTGGCATATTTTATTTTGAACTGAGTTTATAACTAAAACCTACAAGCAGTAATTTCTTTCAGAATTGCATAAATGAATTAACAAATTAATAAATTAATTATAAAAAATGGGTATCTTTATGAACAAAATTGTTATTCATATATATTTGATAAATGTCCATGATTTTCATAATTGTTTAAGCATCTTCAACCGAAGCTAGTAATATATAACGTGACAATGTTTTCAATACGAAAAATACGAAATATATCATTCAGTTATTCAGTGTATTTCATAATCATTGATAAATTATTAAAAGTGTTCACAATTGACTGAGTACAATACACAACTGTAGTAACATTTTCTTCTATAATTATTATTCTTATACACTACAATACATGGGTTTTGTGAAAATAAATCTATTTTTTATTTTTCCTATGATATTTTGTTACAAACAACATAAAAAAGATGTTCTCGCTACTTATAAGTTTACTGTTAATTTTACGATAACCTCAATTTGGAGTCACACATGCCGGATTAATTAAACACTACATATTAATTCTTAAAAGTAAAAGTTTTAAAAAAATCGCTTTTGCAATGATAAATGTCACAGGGCGCCTTGATTAAATTTTCAACGCGTTTCACGACAGAAATATTTGATAGAATCAGCAATAAATAATTTCTAATGGGTGACGATTTGTCCAAAATATAAATATCGCAAATCGTTAAGAAATATTGAGAAACGAATTTTGCGTCGTGAAATATTCTTAATAATAAAGTAAAATTTACCACAAAACGATCAGCCAAAGAAGTGAACTTGAAATCTAAAAGTCACGAACTGAAACGGTAGTCAGTATCACAAACATTAAACAGAAATATAAATAATTGCCGACACTTATCTGTGAAAATATTCTAAATATATCGTCTGTGTTGCGTTAAAAAATATAGGCAATTAAATCTATAAAAACTAGCATGCGTACTAACTCCGATTAGAAAATTAATAACTTTTATTAATGACAAACAAATAGTGTAATTTCCGATCAAAACCTCTCAAAAGATGTATGTTGATTTAATGGGATCAGTATAAAGTGAACAAAATTTGTCTTATCGAAGAGACAATTATAAGTAATAGCAGTTTATTAATCAACACTCGACACAAATAAAATGCATGTATAAAATTTATTAATAAGATATTGTGTATTGAGAGACAAGAAATATAATAAATACTTTTCACAAATGTGTTCATATTCTTTAGTTATATAACAAAGGGTTTCACGAAGACTCTTTTGTTTGATATTTCATAACAAATCACATTTAATTTGTGAAAAATCTTTTTAATCAAATTTTAAATTAAATTTATATATCATGAAAAATCTTAGAAAACATATACGAGTAGCTTATAATGGTTATATATTTTTAAAGTTACTTTTGCACTGTTAATTTACTTTTTTTTCTTATTTTTTCTCTTTAAATTTCACCGAGGTAAATAGATTTTAATTTTTTAAGTTGTTTAAAGATCACTCAGTAGTCTTTACATTTTATAATAGCATATAATCCCGGTTCGTGATACATATAAGTTATAGTTATTTTTATGTCATTTAACGCTATTTAACTTTGAACTCATCGGTAAGACTGACTTAGACACCTGCGGTTGTTCAAGGCCTCTAGAATTTTTTTTAACTCTTGTGAGAAGATAACGTTCAACACCCAATCATGGAAAGTTGATAAATTTCTCAATAAGTGATAAGTAAATATTTATCTATAAAAATACAAAACAGTGCAGTATTTTACCCCGTTTATTAGTACAGTATTTTATTCCATTAATTATTACAATATTATTAACCCATAACGAACTACCGCAATATTCCTTTGAGAATTTTTGAATTGTTCATACACCAATTGGTACAAAAAATGTATCAGATGTTTTACACTTGATTGTCAACGGGCAATATTTATAGCAAATTTCGTTTCTTTTTAACAAGTCAACAAATTTAAAATTCATCTACAAGTTGAACATAACAAAATTATGTATTTTTTTTATATCACAATTAAATACTCTACATAAAATGTAATACTATGTATTACTCTTTTTCAACAAAATTATTTTATAACCAGACCTATTTGATCATTGTGATATAAAATATAAGGTATTTTAACGATAAAACACAATTTGAATATAATCATAATTTTAGACAACTTATAAACTTTTCACATCAAAAATTATAAAAAAAAAAAAAAAAAAAAAAAAAAAAGTTTAAGTATCTAGTGTTTATTTTATTAAAAAATATTCCTTTGTTTTTTTTTTTTTTTGTTGTATTAATTAAGAGAAATAGCGTTTCATTTTGCCCTTCACCTTTGAACTCATTAATAAGTCTTAGGTAAATTGTTGCCTTAGACGTATAGATGTCAGAACTTCAAGATGTTACATATAACAAAAATAAATCAAACCTCTTGTGAAAAGGAATTATTTCATCCCATTGTGAAAATGTTAGTAACTCTATTACATGAATCACTATGCAATTAAGGCGATGCATAATTAATTGTCATATTAACGACAACTATGTAAATTCTGATTACGTGTATGTATATAACGATTAAATTTATTTAATTAAATTAGAAATATCAATTTAATTTTAATAAAGAAAGACTTTATTTAGAAGTGAGTTGGTCTGGCTTTTTTCGTTTAAAACTAAAGAAACATCTATTTTTCATACCAGTCACATTTTTTAATCTAATATTCTTATAATTATGATAGTTTAAGTATAGTCTTGAATATATACTCTTGAACATTAAAAAATTTCTGTTTTGATTAGTTAATATTGAAAAGTTACAATAAGAGATCATAATGGCAGCATTCGAATAAAATATTGTTGATAAAAAGTCAACATTATAACTCTTTCTTTTTTGTTTATTTCTTCAATTCATTGTAAATGTTTCTTTTTTGCTACATTTTAAATATTATAACTGTTTCGAAAATCTTGACATTTAAATGCTAAATTAATCCGCCTAACTTTTTGTCATAATTTGCAATAAAATACTTTAAAAAACTCAAACGATTAGAGAGATAATCAATGTTGTTGTGATAATTCACAAAAAAAAATTCATAGCAGTATTGAATTCTTTAGATTAATAAAACAGAAATAAAATCAAGTTGATGTAAAATTCCCTTTTGCATGTACTAAATATTTTTTTTCTTTATCCTTTTTGTAAGGAATAATTTCATTTATGTTTGACATAAACACTCATTATATCAATATACATGTATACGTATAAGAAAATTAACTGAAATTGAAAACAAGTTTAATCAAATATTGTCATACTTAATTAGGAAAACATAAAATTAATAAAAAATTTTTACTTACCATAGTATGATGTGATATTATCTTAACACTTTTATAATACATATTTAGCTTAATTATTAGTTAATTGTCGAACTTTTTCCGTAAACTCTAAACATAATCTACTTTAAATCACCACAGTTACCTTGTAACACAAAGAAATCCCGTAATCTTTCACTAGTTGTATGGTCGTTTAATGGTTATTTACAGTGCAGAATAAAATATATTTGAAAAGTTATCTGCAAAAGGTTCATAAAAATTAAACTTAAAAATTGAACATTACATCATCAATTTATTTACCAAAATTGCAAAAGTACAGACAGCAGAAGATTTGCGGCATATAGTTTACCAAGGATAATCCAGGTGTCCATTCTGACATCCAATTTTATTGTTTCAATGCATTGTCAGTTCATGATGTCATCTAACGGGTTAGTAGTTGATCCTGAAAATCCCCATTAGTTGCATAATTTGAAATTCTGTCAACATTAATTATGCACAGTGTCGAGTAGATTGAAAGCAGAAGATAATCTATGTTACCGATGTTGAGATAGTTTAATTATAACGATTAAAAATGTTATACTTTATTGCGATGTCTGAATAAATGCATCCATGGATAACGAAAATAATTAAGGAAGAGGCGTTGAGGGTTCGAAGAAATTGAAATGCCTCTTTAAAACAATTTACCTTTGTTTATTGCATTATTAATTACATCATTTAGTATGTTTCCAATTTCACGTTTATATTTAAAATATTATTTAAGTGTCTTTAAAATGTTCACATAAACTGCGCATGTATATAACAAGCGATTAGGAACGTCTCAAACATTCAGTTGCTTTTATTATTTGTTTCAAAATTAATTATAAAATAAGTCACTTATGTAATTAATTAAATTTACCATGACAATTATTAGTTATCATATCAGAAATTAAAATCGTGTTTTGTTTCATATCATCTCGAACGAAATAATAAACACAAGTACAACAATTAATCATAATTTTGTTTACTTTATTTTATATACAACAGAAGTTACAAGAAGTATTAAAACATTACATACTTTCTGTTGGCCAGGTATAAAATCATTTAATCAAATCACATCATTCATTTAGCACTGCTATATATTGAAATATAAATAATTTTTTTGATAAATTGGACATGTATTATTATTTGTTTGTATAATATGATATAAAAGAACAGCATATGTTTTAAATCAATTAGATAAATTGATACTAACTATATTTAAAGAAATAATGTTACACATTAAATAAAAACAAGTGTATTTTTCTTTTAATAAACCAATTAAAATATTTGTTTTACTTGTGTATAACACGCCAGTACACCAAATCTTCAGAATGTTTAAATTTAATTATTTGCATGTGTATCATACGAACATAATGAAAGAAAACAGATTTAAAAAAATAAACAAACAAATAAGCAAAGACGAACGTTGAAAAATGGAGGAATGGTTTTAAAACATAAATAAAATAAGGCAACAGTATATGAACAGTCGTGACAATTCCTAATGAAACTTGAGAAATTGATGAAAAAGAAATGACATGGAGCACATGGAACAAAAATATAGAAAAAAGTGTCAAAATAATCATTATAATATAAACACGAGTGTGTGAATTTCAATTGTATTATGTGTGAAATTATAGTTATATTTATTTAAAGAATGGAAATGTGTGTGTACGATCGACCATAAAGGTAATAAAGTTTGTTTGCGCAAGTGCATGTGAATGGTGAAGTGCATTGTAAATTGCGCCTGAGTGCGTAATTATAGAAAAAGTGCTATATAAAAATAATTACGTTTAACAAATTAAACTACCAAAGTTACACTCTCGTAGCTAAACGAATTTGTTTATTAACTTTTAGGTACATTAGATACACAATTAAACAATTAAATATATATTAGGTATAATGTCTAAGTATGTTAGACACAACATGTACATATAGCACTACACATAAATTAAAAAATTATAAAGAATCTTATTTAAAAATGTTATACGTATTTATTTGCAAAAATTATATATTTATAATAACAATCTAGTAAAATGTATCTTTACAACACCAAAATGTTTAAACGCGTTAAATGCGTTAAAATAATCAATATGTTAAATATAAAACAATAATTACATAAACGGTCAGGTACTAACGTGGCAAGATAATGGCAAAAGTCTGTCAAACAGATAAATTGGCTGTTATGTCCCAAATTTTCAGTTCATATTTTATTACGATATTATAGTCGCGTGGAATCCCCGACAACGACCCTAACCATTACCAAAAGAATTTCACGGTTTAGCATTTCCCACACAGATTTATCGCATGAAAACCGCGAAGAAGATTCGAGAAAACTAACAGTAGTTTTTTCTCCCGCTACCATCAATTAAACAGTCATAAAACCCCGCCCCTGAATGATACTTTTGTCTGTCACTCGACTCTCATCAGTCATTCGCTATTCCCGTGTTTGTCGTCCAAGACATCCCGCAGTCCTATATCATTTCAGTCCGCCGCATTCACGTTACTTCTCTTGATCTGATATCCTTATAGTATAGCTACAATTTTTCATGATCCCAAATCCAGTGGTTCCATACCGCGCAATGCACATACACATTCTAATTAACTTGCATACAGTAAAGAGACTCGCGTTGCACTAAACGAAAGTTATGAATTAAAAAGTGTTAAAGCTTTCTCAGTGGCTTGAGATCTGTGAACCTCCGGACGAGTACGTCATATAAATAAGAATCACGAATTATACGTTCAGAGGATAAATATCAATTCGAACAACTGAAATTTTAGTTAATACCACTGCAGAAGTACTTTATCTGAATTAACTATTAGTAACAATAAATAATATTTAGCTGAAATGACTATTAAACGAACTGAATATTTTGTTAAAATAAGTATATGTATTCAGTTGTTTTTTGTTGTTGTTTTTTTTCTTTGGAATTTGTTTTCTCAGTGTATTATTAACCATATTTATTATTTATTACCGTAATGGAGTCTTTCGACTTATCAGATATCATTTCTTTTGCTGTACATTGTGATACATTGTATAGTTACATGCAAAAGCAACATGAATTCAAACCTAAACCTTAGTACTAATTTAGCAATAGCAATTTTACAAAATGTGTCTGCTGGCATAATATTAAACTAGTACACTATAAATACGGAAATGATGTAATATAAAACAAAAATAAAATATAATTTAGTGTCAGAGAAATAGCAAATTTGAAATAAAAATGAATTATAAATTATTTATACAGTTTTAAAATTAAATGACGGTACAGCCTAAATAATTACGCGTCCTTAGTTTACAAAAGCAAAATAAGGACGCAAGTAATTCTGAACAACTTCATCTCAAATATAACTGATAATTAAAAAAAGAAAGAAAGAAAGCACATTGCTAACATCAACGTGGAAGAATTCCCCATTGAGTTGTAACGGTTCTGCGTTTGCCGGAATAACTCGTGATTGCCAGATGTAATACAAATCTTTATATGTTATAAACTATAATTATATTTTTACAATGAAAATAAAAGATACATAAAGTTTTACTTTTAAACGCTTATTTATCTGTACGCTAGCGTTCGTAACTATAACAGAATAGCATGACAATTTTTATAAATTGTATTGTGTATTTGCCTAAATGCGATAGTAAAAACTATGGAGATAATTACAAGAAAAGATGAGCGAATCGCATTGTGTCTAGTCGTAATGAATCGGAATTTACGGGTCTGGTGTGTAGTCGAAACGAGCAAGACTTTTATGCAAATGGCTCAGTAGATGTGAATGAGGAACATGATCAGTTATACGAAATGACATCGAGTGAAATAATGGGAATGATGACGGATTGAGATGCGTATCGGACAGCGCTCAAATTGATGGGAAATGTGATAGAATGAAATAAAATGTTTGGTAGTGCGAGATAGAGCGTATAGTAATGCGTACAGTATGGTGAGTAAATGGCAACGAATAGTGTACTGGTTTGCGAGTATATGATTGTCGATTGACAATGCGACTAAGTGAGACGACGCAAACGTTGGTACGCTATCAATCGATCGTGATTGATAGTGCGAGCGAACGAGACTATGTTATATGAAAATAAGATCCCATGCAGTAAGTGACAATTGGTCCAATATTGGCCTGGTATCAACGAATCGTTGATCCGATTTCCCACGGTTGGAAAACGATCATTATTACTGCATGGGATGGCGCAAATACAGCAGATAAGTTCGCCGCTCGTTATATTAAATTTAAAGTCGTGAATATTTTTCGTATGCATATATGTGAAAGGGAGTCAAACGTTTACAATGAGTGAGTGATTGCGATGAAAATATATTTGAAATACTTTGACAAATGTTGGTGTTGAGCTAGGTAATTGAGGTAGGTAATTTGGCTATTTGGAAAAATAACAGTGTTGACAACTAATCGGGAATTTCTCCCGTCAGTTGTTTATTGATACTTGCGATTGTATAGATCAGTGTAATAACGAAGTTTTTTCAGTACAGTTTTGATTTTAGAATTTTGTTGATTAAAAATCCTGTGTGAATGGATTGCAGTTCGACTTGTCGCCTTTACTTTTATGTGATTAAACTGCAATTCGGCTTGTCGCCTCCAACGCTTCGCTTTGCGCTTTTGTATTGTATCCCTCTGGAAGCTTTGTTCTTTTATCCGCCTGTCGCCGGAGTGTTGTTCCTATTTTTCGCAGAGAAGATCGCTGTATTCGCAGTGCGCGACTTGTATAGGAATCAGTTTGGATCGTAGTGTCGGGTAATTAGTGTACGATCGGGCGTGGGAGCTGTCAGAAACGGGATTTCGGACTTGTGAATGATTTGTGACGTGGGTGATTGTTGTGATTGGTGTAAGTGAATGAGTGGAGTTAACTGTCATGATCGTTGAGTGTTTCCTAATACAGCATTTAAATAGTTAAATATTTTGCACAATGTCTTATCAAATTAAAATATCTTATAGAATTTTTCGTCTTCATATAAATTGGCATTTCGACGACTTTGAACTTTGAAACAAAACACCTAAAAAACGCACATTCGAACTGTGAAATTATCTTTGAACATGAATTAGACATTCTTTTCCGCTGGAATATTGGAAATACACAGTCGATACATAGTTGGTAAACAATCAATTAACGATTAATTAATGAATCATCAGTTATATTTATCTGTCATCTCAATGTAAATACAATAACTTATAGTCCGTCGATACCTTTTGTCAATAATTATAGAATATTATAGAATATTATAATACTTTGTCTCAGTAAATATATTTGTGCATTGTATTCAGTTCGGTAAATAGACAATCAATTAATAATTACTGAAAATTATTTCGAATCCTTTTCAAAACTATCCTTTAATCTGTGTGTCATCTATGTATTAAGATAAAATATAAATATATATACATTTCTTCCATTAGCCAATATAAATAGCTTCTAAAGGATAACGTGTATTGTTTGAAGAATGTATAATTAACTTTCTTTTATATAATTGCGTGACATTCCCCGTATGCTTACACTATTTTTTTTTCTATTATACTGTATCAGTGTATTTTAAGGCTCAAATCTGATCATTGATTTTAAAAGGATTTTGATGCACACATGGTTGTCATAAAATTGATTTAACTTGTGATAATTTCGTAATTAAATAATTTTAATGTGTTTTATTTCAAAATTCAATGCCAGCCGGAAAAGATATTACCAAAGATGTTTTGGCTAAATCTTAAAAAACATAAGAATGATTTCGTAACAAATAATACTTAACGCGTCTTTTTTTGCTCTCAAACAAAACCTTTTAGTAAAACATAAATCATTGAACTTTGAAAAACAACGTTAGAAAAACAATCATCCGACTTGCCTTATTGACTTTTGGAGCGAGATTTGGACTTTCCTTTTCCGTCAGAAAGGGGTAGGGAAAACCCTTTAAATACTCGACGAAAATTCGAAATCGACAGTCAAAACAGAATAATAGAATTGTAGTGACACAAGTGTTTAGTTCTGCAGTTCGGTTTGATCGTTGTATCGATCTTTAATCGTAGTAATAGCGATAAAGTGTGTAAAATAATCTTTTATACATTTCCGTTATCTAGTGTACAGGTAAATTCAGTGTTCCTTCTGTTTTTCAGTGTTCCTAACTGATAGAAAATGCGTCGCTAATAGAGTCACCGCCGCATTACCAGGTATACCGGTATGAAATGAGCGTTAAGATACAAATGTGTCGATAGGGAACATTTGTTGTGAACGTCAATATATGTTCGAATGTCAAACATATGTATGAATGTCAAACGCATTTAGTATACATCAAGTCATTGAACAAACAACATTATATGTTTTCATCGTGTAAAAAATGTCGAATTTTGTACCAGAAAGTGATGATTTGCGGAAAGCATTAATTTTTTGTTTTCATTTGAAAAAAAATGCTGCAGAGTCGCATCGAATACTTGTTGACGCATATGGTGATCATGCTCTATCAGAAGCAACATGCAAAAGATGGTTTCAACGGTTCAGAAATAATGATTTTGATGTAAGAAATGAAAAACGTGGAAGACCACCAAAAAAGTTCAAAGACGCCGAAT
>JABFOX010002046.1:0-11960 GCA_022817665.1 Axea sp. ZL-2020 | reverse complement strand
CCTGATTAAAAAGAATAATTTTTCAAAGAATTTATCAGTAATCTTGAATTATTACTAATTTATATTAAATTATTACTACAGGCTTACATTATGTGCATAACAAGATATATATATATATATATATATATGAATGTTTTATATATATATATATATATATATATCTTGGACATTATTAAAGAAATTAAATTATTTTGTACGTTATTTTTTCTGTAATAAAGAAGTAAACAGTATATTTAATATAATTTATTTTTTGTCAATCACACAAAATCAATATATGTGTTAAATAAGATCATATTTCTACTTTATGCATGTACTATTCGTGAAATTGTGTTTAAATTCAAAATTGAGAATTAATTTAAAATCATATTAAATGAATCCATAAAGCTGATACTGATAAATAAATTTTGAAATTAAATTTGAAGAATAATTATGAATTTTACCTATTAAACGTTTCATTGAATTCATTATCAAAGAATTATGTGTAAAAAAAGAATTAACTCCTTTTTGTGATTAAATAAGTTAATTCATTTGGCGGTATTACACACCAAATTAAAAATACAGTTAATATAATAAAAAAACAGTTTTTGTTTAAATATTAAATAAATTCAGTTTAATAACCTCTCTATTAATCAACTTAAATATTCAAACAAAAAAAAATATTAGTAAATTAAAACACATAATTTACTTCATTTACAGTAAACATACTTTATTTTGCAGTACATTTCAAAATGTTTATAACTTTAGTAATTAATTATAAACTTCTGTTTTATGATAAATTATTAATTACTCTATTTTTAAAAGTACTATTTACAATACTATATATACGAAAAATTGTCGAAGTAAAAAAAATGATATTAGCATAGAATATATTAAATTATAACGATATACACGAGCTCTACACTTCACATAACAAAATAAGAGTAGCCAAATCGGAAAGACTATAATGAGCGAGGCATGTAGCACGAATGGGAAAGGAAATAACAACATATACGGTACATAAAGATAGAATGAGTAGCACGAGACCCTTAGGTAGGCCGAGACTTGGATGGTAGAGTAATATTAAATTCGATTTTAAGGAAATCGGATGCGGAAATATACCGTGGACAGAACTGGCACAAAATCAAGCGGAATGGCGTCCTTACGTTGACGAGGCAATGAACTTTCAAGTTCTATACGCCATTTATAAAAAAGATATAGAGTTTTAATTTTACCAAAATTTAATACAAAAATATTAATAATAATAGCAACTGTATAAACATTTCTGTAACATCATTAATTTGTCATTTATTCAATTTTGAGTATCCCCTAAACAAATCAAAAATAAACCGATTAAGAGTCAACAATGAATCTTAGACGATTAATTTATTTTATGAATTATAACGTAGCTGAAATAACATTCATGCATTTTTAACAATCTGGAAACAAGTTGAGTGTGCATTTATACTGAACTGTTAATGAATCATATAAGTCAATAAGTCGTTAAAAATATTCTTTGGAAAATAACATTATATACTGACTTCTTGCAACTCAGCACTGATTCGTTAACCATTCTACAGCAATTCATTAAAGACAAGATTCCAAGTCATCCATGACTCATTAACTTGTTTACAACATGTTCGATAAATACATTACAATTTGCCTGATTAAAGTACGAGGTTATTTTTTTGATAGTTTTTGGTTTAATTTTTAGAAAAAATGTCAAATATTATCCAAATACTTGACATTTTTTATATTCGATTATATATAAAATATTATTCACCTATAAATCTAGAAATACTCTTGATACACTACTTTCTGTAATAATATAATAAATACAGTAAACCATCTTGCAAATATTTTTTCTACGATAGAAATTACATGAATTGATGTACAATTTTTATCATTCTATGGTTTATAATATACAAATAGATTAAAAAAAAAACATATAACTACATATTTGCCACTAGAATGGTGCCGTTCTTCTAAGATAATGATTTATTTATTAAAATTATTTTAAAAACATTAAAAAGCTGTAAAAAAATAATCTGAATAGTTATGTCTAGTTTACCAGCAAATTTTAATTAAACTTTTCTTTCATTGTGAACAATTTAAATAAAAGCAACTTTATTTTAGTAAAATTTAACATAGTTTAATTAATATTATGTAACTTAAACAATATCAAAAAAGTTGTATATAGAAATATTATACATTGAAAATCATAAAATTAAAGCTTTTAGAAAATTGAGTGTTAGAAATAAATTTTTTCTTATATGAAATTTTATTATCCAATTGTACGCATTAATTTTTCAACTTTGAATTAAAACATGTTTTTAATGTGATAGAAAAACTTGTATAACAAACTTTCTGATGTAGAGATATTATTTTTTAAATTAAAGTTGGTGATATTTATACAAAATATATTTCATTTTATCGCATTCAAAATAATATTTAAATTATTCATTAATGTTGAAATTCAACATTAATATACAAAATTACTATACAAAAAGTTACAAAGATAAACAATATTTATATTGATACAGGAATGGTCAAATTATTTACAAATAAATTTATTTCTATTATATTTTATATTATTATATATTATGTTTATACATGATATATCTAAAATGAAAACAAGATATCTAAATTTACATTTTTTGTAGAAGCAGATAATGTTATACGTTATTCACATAGAATATATATTATATATTGACTTTATTTCAAATGTTTATTATAATATTAGTCGTGTTAAACTGTCAACGTTAATCAAAATTAACGTTGACATTTAAAGATTTCTCAACATTAAAGAAAAATGATATATAATTTCTTGTATATTTTATATTTTCTATATAAATGAAGTATGAAATCAACCACGTATTTGTTCGTTCACGAAGCATGTTGAAAAATTCGAAATTCTGTCGAAAAAGTGAGCTTATAAAAATAATATTCCGCGAAAAAAAGACAGTCTGGTAACAGTCTGGCAAATTTATGCCAGACTACCGCCAGACACTTTTTTTTTTCATTATACATCAAAGCAAAAATAAAAGAATATCATAATATAAAGAATTATAAGAAGAAAAATAAAAACTTATCTTTATTCTTAAAATAATATATTCTTTTTAATAACTTTATAGTTAAAATTATATTTAATTTAATTTTAGTTTAAATTTTAATAACAATTTAATATTTATCTTCGTTTGATTACATAAAAAGTGTTTTTACACAAAAATAATACATTTATATATTTTAATTTTCACATAGTTATACTGTTAGAAACAAAAATAAATTATATCAAAATTATTTTAAAGTTATATTGAATACTGCGACGTAAATCTATGTCAAACAAAATGTAATTTCCATAAAAAATATCCAGATTTATTAAATGTCTGGGCCTATCATTAAAATTTAATTATAAATATTATTTTAAATATAACTCTAAATACAACAGTAAATATAATACACGTACATTTTTTCTATAATCGTACATTACGTGCATACATATATTAAAATTTTCAATCGGAATATTTTGAAATTAAACAATTTTAATATATCTAATGACATGGACAAAAACTATATATAATTTTAAGAAATTCTAAATATATATTACATCATAATAATATGAAATTATTTTCACTTCTCCTTGATAATAAATTAGATTAAAATGAACTAGTTATCAAATGCATATCGAGGTTAAGTTGAAATAACATTGCAAAATGAAAAAAAAATTTTGCCACGCTATTTTCGTGTCAAATAATAGAACACATTGTTATTATTAAGAATTGTATGCATAACCTTTTTTCAAGATTGCAAAGTAGTTAAAGTAACTTATGAAACAAAGTATTTTAATTCAACGCGAAATTCGATCAATCTGTTACAAGATATTCGTCGGATTGCTGCTACAGGTACAATATTTGAACTAGAGCAATACAATATCAAGCAAAGACGTGTTTGGGATGCTTTTGATCTCGTATCTAAATCGATACAATACATTTTCTTTAAAAACGATATGATTCCAATCAAATATAATATTTAAGTTTTTATGTATATAATAAAATATATTATTAAAGAAATTTAATAATGAATATTACGTTGAATTAGAAAGGAAGCCTAGACCACCTCCGAATAAGGATGTCTTTGGATTTCATGTTTTACATTCATATACCTTGCCTTAAATGTATATAAATATTAAACCAAGTTAAACATACATTGTGATTTCGGTATAAAAGAAATGAATAATTATCAAAGTACTGAACAATAAAACTATTTGATAATATTTCTTTATTTATTATTGAAAATAATATCGTTTTTATTATTAAAAAATATTGATATTGAACAAAAAATGAATAGAAAACAGTATAAATTAACAAAAATAACTGAATATGTTTTGTTTATTTATATTGCTTTCCATCTTAAACATTACTTAAAATTGTTTTACAGTTATTGTGAAAGAATTTCTATTTATTTTCATGTAGTGTTAAATAATAATTCATTTAGTTAAATAGTTATATCATGTTTTTAACGTTTAAAAAGTTAATCTTTGTAAATAATTCATATCTGGCATAATAATCTCAATTTAATGATTAATGCTGGACTTGTCACTTCTTTAAAGTTCGCTCAGAACTTTCGTAATTTAGTTATACCATTTGGAAATGGTTCAAAAACTTTTTTCTTGTTCTGAGCTTGTTTTATAGCCAAACAAAAAATGAAAAATTTACGGTTACTCCAGAGCTGAGAAGTTCGATTTGGCACAATGAATACAGCGAGTATGCGACAATCACAAGCTGTCGACACATCGCATTTACAAATTGGATACTTGCCTTTTGCCGCAATATGTGTGGTATCCCTTGACCCGTACTTTTGACCGAAATTTGAAACTTTGAAGCACATCTTGTAGATGAAAATGTACACGTTTGATTATATCCTTCATGCTCGTAAACGATCAAATACTATAAATTGAATATTATGGAAAACTCATTATATCATTGTAATGTTGGCTTTAAACACACCCTGAATGTATTACTGCTGCAAATATTTATATTAATAACCTATTTTAATTAATAATGTTTTTGAATAGTATATACTTTATTATGTTCTTTAACATGAGCGTTAAATAAAGTCCTGATGAAATGATGTATTAATTTAAGATGTCTACAATTAAAAGAAACACCTATGAATGAGTAAAATTCAAACTAAATTTCATTCACTTTTTATTAATTTAAAGTTTTACTTACTTCAAATAAGTGGTGTTTGATTTTTTGATTAAATAAAACTACGAACAAACATTCGATTTTATATCTATGAAAAAATGTAATAATTATATGCTAGCTTTTATTTTTTATAATTTAATTTTCTTCTGAATGGTTACTAATTATAACATTTGCGTACAATTATGGGTCATTGTGCTTTTTATGTAATGCAAATGTCGTTTAATATATAGATTTGAAACTAATTATTCGATTATCTTACATAAAAAAATACATTATAATAATAATGTTGTAAAATAAAGTATTTATTTGGTAATAATATACAAAATAAAAATTACACAGCAGTACAATTTATCATACAGTTAAACAATTATATAAAATACGACATAATTAATTTCAAATTAGTTATTAATTTATAAATGGTTATATCGAAATTATGTATATAGAAATATTTCTTATCAATATCTACTATTCATAGTTATTAAATCTCATATACATAAAAATATATTATTAATATAACTTTCTAAGTCAGTTGAGAAATTAATTTTCAACACAAAAGTATAATAATTACATTTGATATTATATTTAACTCAATTAACAACGTAATTGTACTATGAATATAATTTTATGGTCGTAAACCATGTATTTTATGTAACATTGAAGTAAAATAATGTTTAACTTATAATTAATAAGTAAATCGAATATATATATTCCAATAACAACAATTGACAATTTATGTTTTGAAATTAAATATGATTAAAAAAGCATATCATTGAAACGATTTTATAACATTCGATCATCGTATTTTAATTGCAATCTATATATGTTGTTTCAGTCACACTGATACTCCGTAACAAATCCTATTCATCATATTGAGTTCAATTTTTTTAAAGCAATTTTAAACCATTAAACATAATTACAGAGCGTCTGCATGTATTAAAAAGCTAATATTGCAATATTCACTAGAAAACAAGAATTTTATTTGTCAGTAATTTGTATTGGTATACATCATACTAACTCTTTACACGAATGCATAACATATAAAACTTTAAAATTAAATTTCATACACTTTTTATTCAATATGAAAAATGTATAACTCAGTTTTTTACGGTAAACATGATTAAATATATAAATATTGTTAATGATAGATAAATATTGATAATGATTGAGCATTGTCTATATATTATAAAAGTACTATAAGAAAATGAAGTGAAAATTGCTTCCTTAAAATCTCAAATTATTTAAATTTACTAAATTTAATTTCACAACTTGAAATTTATGGATATCAACCTTCATAAAATTATACAAAACTTTGATTATTTATTTTACTTTTATATTATAAGCAAATTTTATAATAATATAAATAAAGATCGATTTAAATGAATTATTTTATGAATAAAGTAGCACCAAAATAATGATAGTTTAATAAAAAAAATGTAGAGTATTGAAGTATTCCCTTTTAAATATTAAATAACTGTATCTTGTTAAAATATTTCTTTTTACTGAACAATGAATTGTCTAATTCAATCAAAGATATATTTTGTTTATTATAAATAGAGAAATATAATAAATTTACATGTGTGATTAACAGATTACTTTAGCAAAGAAGTTGTCAATTACTCATTATATGTAAGTTATATTGAATTTTACAAACAAAAATATATACGTATTTATATTTGTCTATTATGTTTAGACAAGGAATAATTTAGATAAGATTAATATTTTTTTGATAACTAAATGATAAATTATGCAAAAATAGTTCAATTTATACATATACAATGTAAAAATATCACGAGTGAACTGGATTCGTTTAATACACTCCTATATGAGTTTCAAAAATAACAAATTTTTAAAATTTGATTTTTTGAAAATTTTTTGAAAATTGCATAAAGTGTTCAATTGATTAAGTTCACTTCACACTTTTTTATCGTGTATGAATTAAATATTGATCATATTTATTAAATGTTTATACAAGACTTTAATTTTTGTTTCGATTATAATTAAAAATAAATGTGTAATTTATTACCACTTACAAATATACTTTTTATACGTATAAAATTAAATATTGTGCTTAAATATGACCAAGTTATGCTGATCGAAAACTTGATAAGATAAAGAAAAATAAAGATATTTAAATATACTTCATTACGAATATAAAAAGTTCGTTAACAAAAAATACTGTGTTGAAAAATTTAGAATATTTTATAGTAAAAAAAGCAGTTTAAAATTAAATGCAATATTATACTGAATTATTTGGAATTTTTTAAATAACTGATTTTTTAATGAAATTTCTTAATTTTATAGTATTAAACATATCATATCAAGTAATTTTATACGGAGACCATAAGATTTTAAATTATTAAGTAAAAAATGTTAAATAAACAAAGAAATCTAAAAATGAGAGAAATTTTTAATAGAATTTAATAAATATTGATTAAGTTAATTAAATATCTTTAAATTGTTTACAATAACATTGTAATTAACATTTCTAAATAAACGTTTACTTAGTACTCTAAGTACTTATTTATTAAATTTGAATACTTTTTCATTTAATAAATCAGTGAGACCGAATTTATCTCAGCTCACTTAACTTCTAACGCAGTATAGTCAGTGCATATCGTACGTGTATATAGATTACTAAGCTATAAGATTGTTTTAAACTTACTGAAGTGTAAATTTCATAGTAGAAAGTTTTTACTATTTTATCAGTTATCTGTGATTTTTATGTTTTAAGTTTTGAAAATTTCTTGTGCACAATATGAATGTTTTAAATGCACATATTCAGTACGTGTATTATAAATACTCTGTAACAGTGTGAGTATTATTATCATTTTTCATTTATTGTAACTAAGAAACACAATTACTGTTATTGCAAACTAACTTCATGTTTTAATATAATAATAGACTATAATTAACAAAATAATGATGGAGTATAAATAAATCTTGTCAGAATAACTGTTAATAAAATAAAAAAAATTTAGAAATTAAATTATAACTTAAGATTTATATTCATAAAAAATAGCATATCGTATTGAATATTAAATAAATGTATCGGAATACTTTCTTTTGTTAAATGATATACACTTGAATCCTTGAACTAAATCTAGGACTTTTTATAATAATTTCAAACAATAATATTTCGTTCAATGTAAATTGTATGATTCTAGTCACGTTATTTAAAGTAACAGCAATTATAACTTTATTTATATTTAACTTACAGAATATATTTGTATTTTTACTTTTAGTAAAAATACTTTAAGTAATAAAATACTACGTTTGAATGTAACACATTTATATAACAATATATTTTAAATTCGGAAATTGAGTTCGTTTTGATTAAATATATTTTCATATTTATATATATATATTTTTATTTTAAACAACTTTCACTTAACATTTTTTAGTTTTAATTTCTAATTTAGATAATTAAGTTGATGTTTCAGTTATTTTGCTGATACCGAAATATTACAATACGTAATAACTGAATTTGCCTTTACATTAAGTAAATTGTACGATTAATTATATAGATAATACAACTAAGAAACACATAATTTAATTTTATCATTAATTATTTATTATGTTTCACTCTCATATCCTGAAATATCAAACAATATTTATTTATATACTTTAATTTTATTTTGATTTGCATATTTTTATCTGTTTTATTTTGAAGCACTTTAATTAATTGAAAAATATTTGATTTATATGAGAATATTTTCGTTTATATTATTATTCATGATATAAAACTATTTTAAGTAATTTATATGCATAGTGTTAGAAAATTGACGAATTCCTTGACTCTGATTTTCATTTAGATTTCAAATTGAAAAATACAATTATTTCAGATGACATTAAGTATTTATTCAGATTTTAATGAATTGTGTAATAAATTAGCAAATTTTTCTGTATATACAGAAAAAAATTACTTTCCATTATTTAAATGGAATCTTCATACTTTCATTCAAAGTATGATTTCTTGACTAAAAAATATATAGTAATTATTGAAGAACTTGTTTAAAAAAAATACAAATTTTTAAATTTATTAGGATTTTTGTTCTGAAATGTGCACAAAATAAAAGTTCCAATAATTTAATTATCATTATTAAGAAATTAATGTAAAAACCAAATTCAATTAAAACTTATTATCCAAAAAGATCAAAATATAAACATTTTACAAACATTCTACATATATTAAAGACGTGTAAAATCTATTTTAATATTTAATTGAACATTACCTTTTATTTAAGTTTTCTCACTAAATTTATGAAGAAATTATCTTTTTTTGTGGTTACTCTACCATTGGAATGAAGTTATACAAATTAAAATATTATACAATGAATATCAAATTTTACAATTCAAATGATACCATTTGCAGCGAATAAACTAACGTAATTTCGAAATTTATAACGTACAGATGTACATAAATAAAAATAAATAGATTTTTAAATATTGACAAATGTTCAATTTTTATATGTAAGTATAAGAATTGCTTTTCTAACAAAGTTATATAAAACGATGTGTTTAATACATGTGATTTTAATGTACAAAGTGTAAATATTAATTTCAAATATCTTACTTATTTTGCATTCAAATTACAAAATATTAATATAACATCGATTTCCGGAAAATTGTTTTAATTAGTAAATAAAATTATAAAAATAAGGAAAAATATTTATTAAGCACGTTATAAATTTGCACTTTGCGTACTTACAAAAAGTAATGCACTCTTAAAGAACGTAAACCATAAATTGGTGTTATGCATAGTAATTAATAAACCATTTATTCGTAGCAAGTAATAAAACATTTAACAAAGCAAGGAATAACAAATTAATAAATATTACATAAGTCAGAAAAATTAAAATTAATATATTACTATTAATAAACTGATAATTTTTCTTTTGTAGAAGTATAATTGAAGAAACCTACTGACTAATAAAATTTTTATGAGTAACCAATAGTAATATTTAAATAAATATTATTAATTATACTCTATTTCAAGATCTTGGATTTATTCACTCACTGAAGCATAAATATACCAATATGATTTTATTGGTTTTTCATTAAATATTAAAAGAAATATTTTTGTCACGAAATGGTAGGTGAAAAAGATACTTCATTAGAAAATGTTCAGTTTTGATCCAGCAGACAAGATTCAATTGTGAATACTATTTATATAAGTATTATATTTGACAAATAATAATCTGAAAAATTATGTAATCTTAAAAATTAGAAAGAGTAATTATATGAAACATTATAAAAAGATATATAGTGTAAGAAAAAAAATACATATGTCGGAAATATTTTTAAAAATGTTTATAGAATAACTCGAATTTATTACAATTGTCCCTATTATTGCAAAAATGCCTTTCCCCGTGTGGGTAAGACGGTGACTTATACTGATATTATACAGATATATAATACAGAAACTTCTAATATTACAGTAAATTCACATTCTATGACAAAAATATATAAACTTTAACTAAAACATTTTTTAACAATTATAATAAGTTATTTTAAGGTTATATAAATAATGTTATTAAATCAAAAAAACAATATTATAAAAATTTAGGAATGTAATATTTCTTGACATAGAATTCGAATCTACTAAAAAATAAAGGTTCTATTTAAGTTACAAAGTTAGTCTTCATTCCACCCACAAAAAAAAATGTGACATGTTAATTTTAACGAATTTAAATTTTGCCTCCGAAAACATTAAACTTTCGTTCGGAACACTCTTTATCTATAATGCAAAATTTTTAAGTTATTTCAGAATGTTCAAATTATTTTTATACTGAATATCTTAGTAGAATCAATCACATTTTTATATAATAAAACACATAACATTTTTATTAAATTAACTACATATTTTATAACTAATTCAAATGTATTGTGAAACAATAATTTAAATACAATTTTTTCAATTAAAGTATAAAAAAATAATTAAATTAGACTTATTGCTAAATGTTTATATAAATAAATAATTAAATTGTGTAAATGATATTTTTTAAATAAATAAGAAATTAAATATTCTTATATTATAAAATATGTGTATTATAAATTAAATGTTCTAAAGTAGTCCACTGTGATTAAGTGAATATCGAAATGTTTCATTTCGATTTAAGACACAAAAACGTTTCACTTTCAAATATCTTCCAATAAAACAATTCAAAGAATTTAAAATTATAATGTAATATTATTTTAAACGAATTAAAATATTTATGATTGAATTGCTATTGTTGATAACAATTGTATAATATTTTATATATGTATTGAATATAAGTATATTTAGTGCCATATATTTTCATTGCCAGACATTTAATTAATATCCATATTTTAAATCACAGTTTATAACTCAATAATTTCACGTTAATAATTGCATTGTTCAACTATCCCGAATTAATTAATCTACATTAAATTAAATGTTGTAAAAGTTCATATAGCTCAATATTTTTTTTTATATTTCCGAACAAAAATAATTACAATTTTTAAAAATACAGTAAATTAATAATGTTTGGTACACTTAGTGCTAAATAAATATATTTGAAGCAGCTGGTAGCAAAACAATGATAGGGGAAACTATAAATATCGACTTGGTTCATTTATCCATTATGCTTTAACATCATTATTAATAACGCTAACAAAACTCTTGTATTTAAATAAACTTCCTGTCATAATTTTTATGACAAGTGTTTCTTACCAATAATTCAATGCAAGTTTAATTCATGATTAATCTGTGTATGAACCGAAGTGTAATCGTCTCATTTTCGAATAATATAATCA